>KZ872891.1:26311-39345 GCA_003456935.1 Machilis hrabei
GTTTACTTTTGGCACTCACGGTGCTTTTGCATTACAGGCTACACCCTTTCGTGAGTTGCTTATCATAAAAAAAAATTACCAAAAAATGATAGCAACCTCAGCGGGGATCGAACTCAGGACCTTAAAAACCCATTCTGTAGATTACGGAAAATGTGTATCTCAGTAAAATTAAACATCTTTCACAAAGGCTGTAAAAATCCGCAGTTAAAAACCTATATCAGCCTTCCTGAAACACGTGTGTACTGTACAACAACCCCGCACAATGTCTCAATGCAATGGGTACCGTATTTCATTTCAGAGAGGCCATCAAATTGTCATAACAAAACTCTGTTTACGTAGACACGCTTCCATGCCATGCGTAGGACGCTGACATCAACATATGCCTGTAAAAACAAACACTATCATTTACACATTAGTAAGATACATCGTTGTGTATCCAATTAGTTCATATGACGTCGTCTATGTACAAACAAACACATTTACTAAGCCTGTATGCTTAATAAACAAACTAACATAACAACAACGATTATGGATTGTATTCATCGCGAATGTTAGTGCTCGTCAAAAATCGGGAAATTAAGCCAACTATATTTTTCCCTCACACACACAGCAGCTCGTACTACAAACGCAGCAATAGTAGATTCTTAACCTTGAAGACGTTCCCAGAATACAATAAGAATGTCATTCTACTAGTCTGTTTTAACTCGGAGTGTCATGATTAAATTTAAGCAATTCAACTGCTATTATATTACATAATGACTCAATAATGAGGGGTTCAACGTAACAGTCTAAGCAACAGTCACTTTTTTAAAAGTAGGCTAGATGAAAAATGTGAGGTAAAGTGAAGTAACAGTATTTGTTAATTCAGGGGTTTACAAAACAATTGACATTTTTAATGTTCATGCTTGAAGATACATAAGTATAATTTCTATAAAATGTTGCTTAACTGCATTAAGTTTCAAGAGTAGGCCTACATCATTCTGACACATGTGAACAGTTCAACAATAGCTGAGGTCCGATGTAGATAAACTTTAGATTTTAGTCTTTTAGTCAGGGGCCCCAAATATATCTTACGGTGAGGCCCACACAAATTTCGTTACACCACTGGCTGAGGATTAGACCATTGATACCCTGACTCCCTCAATTGTCCATTAATTTACCACTAAAACCACCGGTGATTTCAATAAATTCAAAGCATCCGTCAACCAACTCTCTAAATATTGTTTTAATTCTTCTGTACACAAACGCCGTTTGTAATGCAATGATTCTACAAACGTATGTATACGCCAATAATTACTTCCGTTTAAAAGAGAGAGTTATACGGTATGTAGCTTTTCAAACCTTATTCGTATCAAGCTTCCCCATAGGCTGAGCCAGGAGATACGAGTATCGACCGCAACATGGCTTGCTAACAAACTACTTTCCCGTCATTTATCTGGAAAGATATGCGAAAACTATAGATAATCTCAACTTTTAATCTGAAATTTTTCGACGGAAACCAACGATACGAAAGTCTACAAAACTTTTCTCAGTAAGGGAAACAACATGCACGCCTGGAATTGAATACAAAAACGGTTTTTGACACAGCTACACATCATACACCCACCAAAGAATTTTCGTCTTTAAACAGTTCATTGTTATTCGATTATTCCAATGGCATCGACAGAAAAACGAGAAACACTATACTATTGTGATGCGTACTGATACAAAGAAGCACAGGCACTCAATGCCGAAAATTGACAAACATAAAATCGCACGTTTCTGGATTTGAAAAGTGGGCAGCTAATAATTTCACTCATCTTTTCTCAACCGTGGTACGGATGACCCCGTACAAACACTGAAAACCTGCTCCTCTAAGTTGACCAAACGTCTACTAAAAAGTTGGGGGCCTGATAGACATATTGACAGTATTTCAAGTACTGACGCCAGGAATGACGAAGCCAAAACGGTCCATACTTTTACCACACGGGACACAGAGACTGTCAAGTGAAAATACTGCCAATCTTGTGTTTCCTCGATTGCCGCTAAGCATCACTCCACTCTGGCGCATGTACGTTACGAAAGGGTTGAGTTTGCGTTGAGTTATGGTATCAGAACGTCGCTGTCAAAACTATTGTACGCATGCGCATTTCTTGTGATAATTCACCAGGCATGATACTTACCCAAAGACTGTCAATATTCCATCAATATTTCGATTATTCAACATATTAATATTGAAGTCATGATGGCCAGGCCGTCATGCCTTCCATACTTGTTCATGTCTCAGACATGTCAACAATCTACCATACACTATCATGTCATTATGCCATTTAATTGTCAAATGACTGAGATATACTAACTATTGACAAGTTAGTATACGAGGCCCCAAGTACGGCGATACTTCGATTTCGACAATTTTCAATATAGATCAAGCGATATTTAATAATTTTCGATAAGGACATATTCGATATTTATCGAAATTTCGAAAAATATCGATATAGACTTTTAAAAATTTCGAAAATCGGTATCGATATATCGGTCATAGTTCCGTATCGTACAAATGGAACTTCGATATTTGAAATCCAATCTCGCACAGCTCTATGGTTCCAAAGCGTACCAAACCCGGTGGCATGTAGGTTCTATTCCAATCGAGGTGAAGTTTTTTTTTCACTGTGGTTATCCTTGTATGTTTGGTTAATTGGCGTCACTGTATCAAAACCATAAACATGATTAACCATTCTTAGGACTTAGCACTATTCACCTCCGAAGCTGGACAAATAGTTTCGAGTTTGCAAAAAAAAAAATAATAATCGTGATTTAATTAGTTGTGTAACCAGATCATCGCTGGTAAATTGTACAAATTATTTTCTATCGTGCTTGTGACTTGATGCAATTTCACTGCAGTCTCTGACCTTTATCTGCTTTACCGTTATTTTTACGGCGAATGGTCGTCTGAGCTCGCATCTTTCGTTCCTCCTACTACTCGGTAGTGTCTCGTGCCATCCTTTTACCCACAGAACTACATTTTTATCTCGAGTTTCTTAACTCTGGAACTCTCAGCCATTATCTGTTTTCCCTGAAACATATAATTTTGAAACATTCAAAACAATGTTTCTGCTAACTGGGAAATACACACTGGCTGTAGGGCAGGGACTAAAACTATCATTTTTTGTGGCATACAAAACGCATTTTTTTATCGAGCGTCTTTTGTGATCGTCAAGAAGCGTCCAATCTACTCGCTGCCACCGCTCAATAACTTCCTTCCACACCAGATGTCTCTGAACTCCTCCGCAGCTTTTTTTCTCTCTGCAACCATTGCCTCTTCATATTCGCCACCTTACGTCAAAGCGCTTTATCTCAACCCACCAAGTGGCACGTCCGGTGAATCCGGCGAACGGCGAGATGAGAATGACAAGTACACACACAGATGGGTCAAAAGTGAATGGAGGAGAGAGAGGGCAGGGAGAGCGCTTCAGCGCGTAATACGCTAACTTCAATACCCTCTTATTTTTTCAAATGCTTTTCAAAATCACTTCACTTAACTGTCGCTTAGCAAAGTTCACTCAACATAACGCATACTCTGAAAGAGGACTAATAATCGTGTGCACGGCACGGCCTAGATGATTTGACGTGGAACTACTCGAAAAAGAGTGAGTTTTGTTAATACTGCATTATTATTTTTTCATCTTACGACTAATAACAATCAAAAACGAAATATGTGTAGTATACCTACTCATAACATCGTGAATACTGGAAAACCGAAAATAAACAAGCAGGAAAATTACATTTTTTAATACACGGCCGTTGTTCATATTGTTGTTTATTGTTTTATGGATGTTATGATGTGTTTTAAGAGTCAGTCAGCATTGCTGACCTGCGTAACTATGTAGGTAGAATTGTCTCGAGTGTAATCACAAAAACTTGATTTAGTTAGTTCTGGTTAAAGTAAGGTGAAATCGGCTAAACAAACCGTACAGAACATACCTTGTACCATATAACAGTTATAATTAAATCGCTTTTGTCAATACTATTTTGATAGAAAATGGCATTATACTTGGTATAGGTCATTTTCAGGACGATGGACTATGCTTAGTTTTAATCAACGGAGATAGTGGACATACTTACGCGAGATTCGAACCCACCACTCCCGATAGAGATCAGTTTGTTAACCACCAGACCAGACACGTCAGCCGGATCTTCCAGCATAACCATCACGCAGGTGGCATATCATCGGCGACGTTTAATTTCGAGAACGGAAATTTTATTTGGATCACGTCTTTGAGGCCAGTTCGCGGTGTAGCGCAGGTTCGATTCTCGCAAAATAGACTCAGCGTTGCACTCTGGCTGTCCACACAAAATTCGTCATCACTAAACGAAAACAAGTTATACGCCGTTTTTATTTTTCCAGAGAGTAGGTCTCGTCAACCAGTTCTGTATTACGGTAGTACTCTTTCAGTACACTCGTGCTCAATTCAGTAGGGATCAAAGGTGTGAGTGTTCCGGTCGGAAGTCAAAAGCCACGACTTCTAACCAGTCAACGATGTTAGCGAAACGAAAGATACAGCTTCATCCAGAGGAAGAAGAACCCTTCTTCTTGCATCACACATCGTAAATCACAACACTCGGGTGAGGTGTCACCCGTCATCTCTCACAAATCCTCCAGGGATTAAAAAGCAAAAATAAAAATCCGTTAGCAAATTTAAGACAGCTGCTGAAACTAGATAGCGGTTCGTATTAAAGGAGAAAGAATATGCAGGGTGAAAAATACCCCGGATTGCAACCTCTGGATCCGATTTGTGGGGATTACACTTCGCACACATTTGAACCTTTTCCCCTACTGAATGCGATGACGTGCTCTCAATGTCGGAGTCGAATAAAAAAGGATTAAAAATAAATCTCTTTTGAGTGTGGCATATGGAGATCGAAAATTGTGCGCGACCAATGCAGATCCCTCATTTCGGTCTGTTTATATGCATCTTCATTTACACCGTACAAAAGAAGCATGACAACCAATTTATTTCCCCGCATTTTGTGTGTGTGTTTGAATGAAGAGATAAATGTCATAGATCTACGTATTTTTTCTAGTGGTTTATCACTCCGTATTATCAACGCTAACGGCTGTGTACTCTTCTCCAAAAATTATGGAAAAAAAGTCTGGTCATAACTTCAGATGCCACAACTAACTCTTTAACATATACTGTTGAACTCGTAGGTTTTGTTCTACCTGATGCCAGCCACTGTCTTCGTACTCACGGGAAGCGCTTCATACTACGCTTACACTTTGTTCTTATAGTCCCAAATGGTCCATAAGGTGTCACTGTAAAACCACACATCCAATCCAATATTATACTATNACTAAATTATTTCGATTTGAATCCGAATATACCGTACCTAACCGCAGCACATGTTTTAGGTACAACCGTGAGGAAAGAAGATGAGATAAAAACAAAATTAAATGTGAAGTTCATTTGTTAAAGTTTCTTGAATTTGATACATACAGAAAGAATGGAATATAGAGTTCGGGAGGGTTTATTCAGTTCCATCCGTACCTCTGATTAACAACTCTAACCTTGAGAAAGTAGCCACGCTGACTTCCACATCACTGACTAGTGACTACCAATCCGTTGAACCTCCTACCAACCCCAATTCTCGAGCTTTATATTCCACGTAGACTGTGGCAGGGCCGCGAGCGAAGGAAGACTCCCATACAAGACAACAACTTAGCATATTCCGCGAACGACAAAACCTATCCTATTCTGTGATGGTTCACATTTCACAAATTCTAAATTTATTAAAATACTGTTGTAAATGCTTTCGGTAGAAAGGAAATCGAAATTCTGAAAAACGAATGAAAGGGGGTATGAAAACCATAATTTGGCCCAAGGTAATTAACAAGTGCTATCACGCACGTATCTGCATTTTCTCAAAATCGACTTCATCTGATGTATCTGCGCCCATTAATTATTAATTACTTCAGTTTATGTTACCATACTAGTTATGACAGCAAGGGTCTAACGCAGGGGCGACTCGAGACAAACGTTTTACCCGTGAAAGACGTCTTTATGGCGCCCCCGACTCCCCACCCCCAACTCACTTATCTCCTTCCCAACATACCCTTCCAGTACAAATAGTAATTACTTCTTAATTAATATTACTTGGATATTTACAGGTTTCTCATAAAAAAAAACTTCATTTTGTCATGCACATTTTTGGTATCGTATTCTCACTTGATTTTTGGTATCGTATTCTCACTTGATTTTTGGTATCGTATTCTCACTTGTTGTGTACAGAAAAACGCTTACTAAGCCTTAAATGATAACTAACTTCTTTAATAATCGGTAAGCCCATTGCTTTTTTTCCATAATAGTACTGATACATTTTATAAAGAATGATAGTGACTAAAGGAGAAATCGTTCTTTCAAATATGTAGAAGTTCCTCTAGAATGCTTCCTTNGGATCAAGATGAGGTTCGTCACAACCAAAAGTTCACTCAATTTTTTAGTGAAATACGACGTCAAATGTTTTTTTAGTCGTGATAACTAAAAAAAATGTTTGTACAGACTACAAAAAATTGTCGAGGTTACGAAAATTCGAACTACGTCCATATAATTACTCCAACGGAATATATAGTAAATACATTATAGTTGCTATTGTTTGAGATCACTATAATTTATTACTACTGATGTAACTGGAACAATAGTTGCGTCTACAGATTAAATAAATTAATGGAATTATTTTTAAAAAATATAAAAATATTCAAACGGGTTTTTTTTCGATCTTCTCCATTTGGAGGGTTCANTGAGAANGTGGAACATACATTTGAACAGAGATAAAATTCTACCCTATCTGACGAGGTTCAAACCTACGTTTCTTACCTACCTACGCATCTAAAACCTAACACCTAACCACTGAGAGATACGCTGCTATTTTAGCAGTGGATTCGTATGTTTGGGTTGTTT
Source organism: Machilis hrabei (assembly GCA_003456935.1). NCBI lineage: Eukaryota > Metazoa > Arthropoda > Insecta > Archaeognatha > Machilidae > Machilis > Machilis hrabei. Next base: position 33,250 of record KZ872891.1, read on the forward strand.
CGAACTTGAAAGCAGATAGCAATCAGAAGACTTCAGATTCTAAGTATATTCAACAAATGTGTCAGTACTATTTCACTGAGATAATAATATCTTCGCAACGAATAAATATTTATTTCAATATTCTGACTTTTATCTAAAACCACCAATGAATATCCCCCTCCCACCAGCGAGTCACCTTTGGATCTTACGAATTAAGTTGTAAAATTATTGAGTATCGTAAATATTGCTTGGTGCTACTTAATAATAGTTGCGCACTGTACAACATATTTTTCCCCAATTTTGTTTTCTATTTTTATTATTTTATTTGCCTTCCCCAGATTTGGCGCCCCTCTAGAACAGCGCCCTGTGCGGTCGCACGGGCCAAGAGCCGCCCCTGAACGGAGATCCCATTCACATCGTAATGAAGCTTCAGAATGACTGATTTTTGCCAGTGCCACTTGCTCAAACACTTATCGACGGGAATTCCCGGAAGATTCGGACCAGACATGGGCACTTTTGGTAATCGTTCCGTTCCGTTACACATTGCCACATTTTAGGGGTCATTACGGAACGGAACGGCGTTACAAGAGGAAATGGAAATGAACGCGCCCATCTCTGATTCAGACTCAGGGCAAGGAATCGGACTCCGTTTAAACCCGAGTTTTCCCGATCTGAATGTTAACCTGTTGGTTATTCATTAATGAGCGATTATTGGCTATATGCCGCATTAATTACAGAGAATTTACTGCACAACTACAGCGTATCGCCGCTCATTCAAGTTATTACAATAGGTCCACGACAAATAAATGCATTCAGTTATTGCCCTTTTTATTCAATGTCTGAACAGCATATGAAACAATAACAAAAATCCTATCTGTACACATTTTTACCGACAACGCCTTAGCTAATCTGAATGTTCCAACAACTTCTGGAAATATAAAAGTTTCCACGTCCTTTATAAACAGGATGTCCCAATAATTGTAAGGCACGTCCTTTATATACAGGATGTCTCAATAATCGCACAAAATAGTTGTTAGTGTGATTCGTAATGAAGTTTAAAGTCAAAAGTGCGAAGTAACGAAATTGCCTCCCATGCTTCGTTTACGCGTAAAAACGATGTAAAGTATTGTAATGTGGCAACGTCGCTTTATCTGAAACAAACACAGAAGTTGATAATGGGAATACATTTGCTTCAAAACAGATACTGCAATTTGAAACCATATTTTAATATCTAATGTTATTACTAGGGCTGTCCGAATTTTTTTTTATTTTTTTCAAGTCCAGTTGAACCCACTCCGAATCGTAAAATACCATTCCATCCAGCACTAACTTAAAAATTTCGACCCGATCTCGAACTTTTTAATAATGATAATTTGATCACGTTTAAATATAAAGCGTGGTTTGTGTACAAAATATACACTCTGAATTACTGGGGGTCATTACTGAATTGTTGAAGCAACATTACTGGACTGCTTTACTAAGTGATATTTCAAAACTTATTTTTTGTATAAATATAATTTTAAGTTCGAGACAATTATTGTGTAAGCTACGTTGGACTTGATTTCAAGTCAACACTAGTAATATGGATTCGCACAGTTTCATTTCTGAAATGAAGTTTTTTACTAAAAAAAAAGTAAATCATTCAGCCTATCAAAAATTACAATGTTGCATTTGAAATTTTGGCTGCCTAGTCAGATACTACGACAAGAAAATACACTTTGTCAACGTTTCCTCCACCCTAGTGATCCTACACCTGTACAAAACTCAACTCGACAGTAGCCAACTTTGATCAATAACCTCATCACAGGACATAAAATGACGTCACTAACAACTTTTCTATAACCAATTTACTGGGGTGAATCACCAGCACTTCCGGTGCCAGGTAATGATAACTGCAAGCTCACGAAAGCGCAAAAAAAAAATAAGTACATACTGAAATGTCGGAAGGTTACTTTCCTACGAATGACAGCAAATTTCCACCTAAAATTTCTGATAATTATTTAACGTCCCAAATAAACATGTATATGGAATAGCAGGCGTTAGGAATATAGATATGCAGACAGGCGAAAAAAGAAGTAGAGTAGAAAAGGACGGAGAGTGGAAGACTAAAAGATAATAAGATATAATACTTAAATGGGAAATTAAAATAATATGGCGAGAGGAGGATCACAAAATAAGAACAGAGGAAAAGAGAAAAGAGTAAAAAAGAAGACTTCAGAAGCACAGTAAAGAAGAGTTGGGAGTGGGAGTGGGAGTGACGATAAAGATGGTGGGAGACAGCGAAGACGGACAAACGCTTCCAAATCGATACCCAGTTGACTAGGCCGCGCTGTTTAGAAGTTCCAAATACCTCGTTCGCCATTTCTACTGGTAACAACATCAACACTAGTATTCAGCCTGCTGCCTACGTCCTCGGTCTAGTCAAACCACAAAACAAAGTCTATCTATGGTTCTTTTCACATACTGGGTGCCCACTTGTTTCTTATTGGAACACATGTACGTGCAAATACCTGTAGGCAACACGCATACTCCCATTGGTGTTTAGACTCGATAAACGTTTAACAGCCTGCCCCTGATAAATGGTTCTAACGTGGTGACCTTGTCGTACTTTCAAGGTCCTGCTTACCATATTTTTTGTTCAGAGTTAAAAATATGCACTCGCTGACTGGGCATCTACGTTACGTTGCTCAGTGACCGTTTCCATACGGATAAACTCAAGTGTAATTAACGAAACAAACGCCTCGAGTGTCACCGTGTTATTTAGTAGGCTAATTTTGCACAGCACAATGCGCAACAATATTTTCTAACTTCCAAAGTAATTGCTTCTACGTTTTCACTTCAAATCATTGTTTTTATAGGGAAAAAAGTACATGTCTTGTGGTTATTTAAACTGACTTCAAATTCGTCTGATTTTGTTCGCCTCGGATTGAAAAATTCAGTTCGGCGCGCGCCACAACGATCTCAACTCCAAGCCTCACAAAATACATAGTTCATTTAAAAAAATGTTCCAACCCCACAACATCGGGACAACATTAAAATGCTACTTCGGTTTACAACCACTATCAGTTATTGCCTTATTGATAATGCGTGACATAAGCCACTCGACCTACGAGTCAATAATAAACAATTATTATCTCTCACTTCATAGCACAGACGGATACACTGAAGATTTGATTAAACAATTTCATGCGTATACAGGAAGGTCCTTAAGATTATTGTTATCTCCACTAACTTTTAACCTCCTCAGACCAGCGGTATCATATATGATACCCATAACTGGCCATGAGTCTTATTTTTTTTACGTAGTGGGATTGAAAATTTCATATGCACCCAAAGGTATCGCCTACAGTACCAGCATCGATTCTGTCACATCCAAACGAAGCGTAGCGCGAAATTTCGTTTCGCTTAAAACGCAAATTTTCGTTCACTTACCAAGCTACGAAAAATTAAATTCGCCATTACGTCTTTCAGGCTTCGCCTGAAAGACGTAATAGCGAATTTAATTTTTCGTAGCTTGGTAAGTGAACGAAAATTTGCGTTTTAAGCGAAACGAAATTTCGCGCTACGCTTCGTTTGGATNTGACAGAATCGATGCTGGTACTGTACAATACTTCACAACGTGCGAGACCAAATTTTCTANAAGTTCGACATTTTTTATCAAATACGAAGCCAAATACAACTTTTTTCACAAGAATTATCATTATTTTATCGTACATACCCTCTCGGGTCTGAGGAGGTTAAAGTATCTTAGTGAACACGTTAAAACTGACATCACAATCAGTAGACTAAACATCACTACAAAATCAGTTTGTTCTACACAGATGCTGTTTCTGGGATTAGGAGAATACGAGGGATCCCACGAATCTATTATCTGCAACTGACATATCACACTTGCGTTCATGGTAACACTTCTAATGATTATTCTGTCATTAACTATTTAAAAGCAGTCACCTAATGCGATCTTCAATTAACAGGAAATAATGCACTATAACCACTTTCCAGTTTAACACAGGAGGCACTTGAAGTGTACAGCATGTTAAGCGATTTGTCGCTTCCGTGTCTAAAGGCATTTATATCAGCCGTCTGTCATTCTCACTTGAAAACGGCCATGAACTGAGGTGTAATTTCGAATTTAATTTTTCGTAGCTTGGTAAATGAACGAAAATTTGCGTTTTAAGTGAAACGAAATTTCGCGCTACGCTTTGTTTGGATATGACAGATTCGATGCTGGTACTGTAGTTTGTTTTGTGTGTATGTGCCTAATAACCATATTCTTGCAAGGCGGACTTGAAGCACTGTTGGCAGTACAATATTTCGAAATTATACCTCAGTTCATGGCCGTTTTCAAGTGAGAATGACAGACGGCTGATATAAATAAATGCCTTTAGACACGGAAGTGACAAATCGCTTAACATGCCTGGAAGACGTAGTTGCGAATTTAATTTTTCGTAGCTTGGTAAATGAACGAAAATTTGCGTTTTAAGCGAAACGAAATTTCGCGCTACGCTTCGTTTGGATTAGACATAATCGATGCTGGTACTGTAGCTGCCTTAGTTGCTGCTAACGTCATAGTAGCTTACAAGTTTCACTGATTGGTTTCTTAAACAACTGCGCTTAGAAGACCTACAAAATCACACCTCCTATAATAATATATATAATTAGCCTATATAAGTACAATCTGTACAGGTCTTCACATAGGTTTGTACATTGTACAGAGTTAAACGATTGGTTATTTTTAGTTTATAGTCCCACGCTTCTGACTGCGATGGTCTAATGGAGGCCCCATCCGCATCGTAACGACGCTTCAGGATGACTGAATTTTGCCACTCACACGACACATTTTGGACACGAAATTTGCCGTAACTCAATGTTTATGGTTAAATAAAATATCTATCCTCACGTTTTTATACGTGCAGGTTGTGACAACATGATAACAGCCTGATCCTATGGACACGTCTACTGGGTTTTAAGAGCGTTACATAAACTATTACACACTGAATTTCGACAACCTTTACCCTATCTTCCTCGATAACATTTACGAGATAATGGTGTGTGCAATTTTCATGACAATCTTTATCCCGCCTCCCGCGATACCACGCACTTACATACACGTTTTACAAGCTCACCTTAAAATGTTTTAAATTCGATGGCATGTACCGGGGGGAAAAGAATGTGGCAGCTCACATCTGCTTGCTGTTGAGCAAGCCTCTCGTTTCTCATTAACTGCTGTGGACTTGTCTCTCTTTAAAATTCTTCTTAAATATTCCTACCCTAAATGCAAAAGAATAACTATAAGATTGGCTTCCAATTCAACTCTCATGTAAACTGCGTTCACCATTTTCTCATATAACTTTCTCGTAAAAAAAATTGCTTAAAGAAGGACGTGAGAAGTTTGAAAGGGAGGCGTTAGGAACTTATCTTTCTGAAAATCCTAAGAAATTTTGGCAATTCGTAAAGCAACAAAAACATGGAGACAAATCAATTCCTCCACTTAAGAATGCAAATGGAGAGCCAGTAATGGAACCAAAAGAAAAGGCGAATGTTTTGAATAATCAGTACAGCTCAGTAGTTATGAACGAAAATTTGTCTAATATGCCAGAATTCCCTGTACAAAATTCACCGGTAATGTCTCCAATAATTATTGCTAATGAGGGAGTCGTGTCTATGTTACAGTCGGTTAAATCAAATAAGGCCCCGGGATCATATGGCGTACCATCACATATTTTTTCATTATTAGCAAAGGACATCGCTCCATTTCTTACTACATTCTACCAAAAGAGCTTAGATCTTAGAAGTGCTTCGAATGATTTGCGTGTTGCTAATGTAGTGCCGATTCAAAAATCTGGAAACAAACATGATCCAGCAAATTACACACGGTATCACTTACTTCAATCTTTTGTAAGATTTTAGGACACACTGTTCACAGTTCCGTATTAATGCATCTTGACTGTAACAATTTACTTTCTGAACATCAAGACAGATTTCGTAACGGTCTATCATGTGAAACGCAATTAATCTTACTTACTATAGGACTTAGCTAGTAGTTTAGATAAAGGTAAACAGGTGCAGGGTGGAAAAAACATTTTTTTTAAAGAACAAAAAAAAATCGTTTTTTTA
>KZ872896.1:2704-17589 GCA_003456935.1 Machilis hrabei
CAGTTGCATATAAACTACTGAATAGATGGATAGTCAAGAAAAATAAAAAGCGAGCAGCAACATCATCATTCAACATCTACAGAAATTAACGTATACGAAGTTGGAAGTTCACAAATTCTAAAATCATCTACGACTGCAGGTTTCCGACAGCGTTAAATCATATTGGAGTTACTTAATTTTAAATATTTTAAATCTCTCTTCTGTTCTGTGTTGTGATAACACAAATTGTGGCCGTACANAGCAACTGATGAACGCCTAAGGGTATATGGAAGGACATATTTAATGTATTGGACNTAACTTTAGAGTATGCGTTTCTCGAGGCACATGTCTGTCTACAAGCTACACATGACTCGCTTGTAGTGCCGAGAACACACTATTATAAACTCAAAAGTACCGCTGCTTTGCAGTAACACGTGAATACTTTATCCGTGTAATTTACTGATTAACAGAACTATACTCTGGTGTGATTTTGTATTTACTGTTCATTTATTGCGTACTTATATTAATCGCATTGAAACGTACGTGACTTTAGTGAAGGCGTAAGCCAGGAAAAGGACTGATTATTCGGGTTTATGGTGCCACTTTTCTGATACTTTCCGCGTCGCAACTACGATTGAGAATAACTGCATTTTTCCACTCCCTCGACACATAGCCGGTGGTGATCTCTCTTACGTCGAACACTTATCGAGGGGACTCCACTTTTAACGTCCCTCTTGGAACGTGCCTACGATCATACATTAATTGATACAGAGTTCTACCCAGGCAGACTTGTGTGCCAACTCTTTATACTCAGGACGATGAGCCAGCCCCTGGGTCTGAACCCGGGATCTCCCAATCGGATCAGGAGGCGAGTACTTCAGGAAAAGAAGCAACACCACGCTTGTAGTCGCTAAAAATACTTCGATTATCGCTTGAACATATAAAGCAATAGTAANATTAATTACTTGTACTNTCGCATACATTNTATCNCTTTGTATATATANAGCTANTTTGCAGTGCAAAATGAAGTTGTACTTTGCAACTTCTAGTGTGTGAAATTTGATGTCAATTCCTAGCCTATAAACTGTAAGATAATTAATAATTTATGATTTGTAATTACTTTACCAATTAACAAAGTCATTATCGTACCACCTCAAAGATGCGGCAATATTGTATATGCAGATTGTTTTTTAACTGTTTTCAAGGGGAAATTAATAATTTAAGGAGATACTTTNCGTTAAGTTTGTTAGCATATTTGAATCGGAAGATGACTCAGGTTGGCCACTGACGTCACTGGTAATGAGTTGATGACGATCATCATAATAGTACTTTGCTTAGCGCTGGTATAATGAACTCATGTATTTTTGATCGGGCGGCGGTATCAGCTGGCAAAGGCACCATCTTATGGGGAGTAAAACAATGAAGCTCTTCTATCCTTCCTCCCCTTTTACGGCATTACAAATTCATGAAGCCCCTAACTGGGTTGAGCGGTGCCGCTACCGAACGGTCGTCACAGCCTAAGTGACGTATATTAATGAATTGCCCCATTATTAGGTTCATTCCAAGAGTTTAAAATTTAATCAAGTTTGTTATTCCATTACCTGACCAATATGGTGACCACCCTAAAAAAAGTGATGGAATTACCGCAGCTTGCCACCTGCCATCGCCCGGATTAGATTTTTTCCCTTCTCACCCCTTTCGAGTTTCAGCACATGATGGCTCGTTAATAAGTCATCTTGCGGATAGATGTCTAGGTTTTCAGTGCAATCACATTAAAAGTTTGAAGTAATTTGCGCTTGCGTTTGTNAGTAACTTCTTTGTATATGCGTAACGTATTAGTATACGATGATAATTTGAATGTATTGTAAAGCTCCTATACAAGTAATAATTCAAGAAACTATGGATTTATGGACTCCGAAACTAGGTAGAAATATCTCGAGTTTAATCACAATAAGTTTATTTAGTTAGTTTTGGTTAAAGTAAGGTGAAATCAGAAAAACAAGTTGTATAGAACATTCGTTGTACCATACAACAGTTATATTTAAATCGCTAAAGTCAAGACTATATTGACAGGAAATTGATTCTTTGCCGTGTGATTACACTTCGAGACATTTCTACATAGTTTCGCAGCTCAGCAGTGCTGCGTCTTAAGCAAGCCATTTTTGCGTGAGTTCGTTATTGTCACGTGTCTGTTATTGTCATTTGTAACGTCTGTTTTCAATGATTTCTGTAANTTGATGGTCCCACTATTCTCAAAGCTCGCAAGGAAGATTCCGTCTGCGTTGTAATGACGTTTCACTCGACTCTTAGCTGATGGTGGGCTCCTGGAGTACAAACAGCTTAATTTCTGGCTTACATTGAGCAAATCTGGGAAAGTAATTCATGAGAGGCATAGAGCAAAGCGTTGCGTTTATTTTGGTGTAAAGTTTTCTAAAACTAATTAAAATCTAGTATGTGTAAATAGGCGAATACAAAAATTTTAGCCAAAATTGCCGAATTCACCTAATTACACATATTATATTTTAATTAGTCTTAGAAAACTTTACACCAAAATAAACGCAACGCTTTGCTCTATGCCTCTCATGGATTACTTTCCCAGATTTGCTCAAGGTAAGCCAGAAATTAAGCTGTTTGTTCTCCGGGAGCGTCATTTTTGCCCTTGCCTTAGCCAACACCCTTACGTGGCAGACCCGTAAGGTAACCTTTTGTAATCGGGGCAAGGAGGTTTAATGTGGGACGCTCCGATCAAGAGGTGATCGCACTTAGTAGTATCNTTTCTTACTTGTATCTTGCAGCCATTTTTTCTTTACTTAACTTAAGAATAAATAAATTGATAAGTTTGGAATTATAATCCATAAAAAGGACTGTATTTAAGTAAGTAAGACAAACGAACCTTTATCCCACGAGGTAGTGTGTTAGGCCCGTTGTTATTTGTACTTTACATTAATGATCTACCTACGAACTTCCAGTCCTCTATTCGATTAATTGCAGACGATACCGTCATATATAGGGAAATAAATAGTACAGAAGATGGTGAGGAATTACAAGAATCTCCGAACTGTGTTGAGGAATGGTGTAATTTATGGTAGTTAAAACTAAATCCTAAGAAATGCTCGGTTATGCGTATTACAAAGCGTCGGCAGAAAATTCGGACCAATTATAAACTCGGTGGTACAACGTTAAGCGTAGTTAATGAATACAAGTAATTAGGAGTATTACTGTGCGAGGATCTGTCATGGAATTCACACGTTAACTATATTGTAGGAAAGGCGTTACGAAATTTGAGATTTATTCAAAGGACGTTAAAGCAAAGTTCTTTAATTAAAAGTTAAGCAATTCGCATACAATGCGTTAGTATTACCAATATTACAATACTGTAGTTGTGTTTGGGACCCTCACCAAGTAGGTTTAATAAAATACATTGAAGGGGTACAGCGCAAGGCAGCAAGGTTTTTGTTGGAACAACTAAATTAGATTTCATTANCTGAAAATCGGCACGAAAATAGGATGAAAAGGTTTAAAAAAATCATTGAGGGTCAGTTGCCATTAAACTGCGAACACGTACTGCAAACAGCTACGTATATAGGTAGAAACGATCATGCAAATAAGGTTAGGGAATTTAAAGTTAGTGTAGAACGGACAGGTATTTGTGGTCTTTTTTTCCTCGGATAATTCGGGAATGGAAAAGTTTTTGAGTTGGTACGTTGCACCCCCTGCCAAATACTAAAAGTTGATTGTGGGATAAGATGTAAATGTAATGAAATATTGTTATTACCGTTCACTATAATTTTACGATTTGTATCTCGGTTTCATTGAATTTTTGTAATGTTATATTGATCGAGGGGTCAACCAACGCCTTACTTGNCATGACCTGGTACCGTCCGCGGTGATGTGAGGTTTCGAATCCTTCCGAGGAGCTCGTGATAGTGGTTTTCCTCATGTGTTTCATCATGTCCTGCTAGAAAAAAAAACAATGCTAATTGTTAACCGTAATAATTGACCTGGAGACGTTAAACAACAACGCACAATTCTAGTCACAAAATGTGGTATTCCAAGATAAAAAAAAGTATTCCTCTGAATGCGCTAAGCTTGGCACAGAATGAAAAAAAAAAAAAACGATTCATAGTACTCGTCCGTGATTTACGGAGTTTCAGGCAGATTNAAAAGCAAGTTGATTTTTTTCAATGGACAGCATAGTGGCATTTCAACTGCAGTGTTCAGCGTTCTCGTACTGTCAGCCGTCAGGTGAAATTGCAAGAGTAATAATCACACACTTGAAATTGAGCACATTGCTTTTGCTTTATTAGGTAATTCGGTGACATTCCGTGTTGTACAAACTTCTAAGTTTTCTCCTCAAAGTATACACGTACCAGAGGCGAAAGTTAATGAGGTACTAAAGAAATTCGCAGGATCACTCAAAGCAGTACAGAAACGTATTGCTACTCTAAGCTTGTCAATAAAATCTTTTGACTCATATTTGCAATCTTTGGAGCATTTTAATCTGACTGTTAATTTTCAAATCAATTTTATTTGTAGACAGATACTCTCGAGTGTATAAAAGATAAAGAATATGAGAAACCAGTTCTAGCTCCGAAACGGTTGAGAATAGGACCAATGTGCATAAGGCTTTTTGTAGTTAGCCACACCTTTGCAGTTTGCTATACCGTTTTAAGCTATGGCCTTTCGTCACCACTCACCTGTATGTGTCTTTATTTACGAATTTAAAAGCATTTCTAGAAAAATTAACAAACGTTTCAAAATTAAACTAAGACGCAATACACTATTTAAAACATTTTTCGGTATTCTTTTTAGCAGCATATGATAATAATGACGTCTAATCAGATCTTTGTTCTTTAGACCGTGTCAGGGTCATTTTCACTTTAAAACGGAGCATGATTTTTGAAACTTGTTTGAATGATTGCAACGTAAAGCCATATTTCTTCACTATACCTCTATGTGAACGTTTTTGACAAAGATTGACTAATTTCCACACTACTCAGTGGAACATTGTCCGTTGTCTGGTTTGCTATACTTCCTATCTTTCGAGTGATATTTTTACAGACACCCTACAAATTCTACGTGGCTGCCTTGCGTAATCGGACTGCGTCGAACACAACGTCGGGGAGCCTGTGTTCAGCAGGAGTAGATCATGGGCGGCCGCAAGTCGGGCGATCAGACCGACCACGTGCTGTTGAGGTAGCAGAGCCCTTGTTGAAGCTTTCAGTGCAGTCTCTAGCTCGACAAATTATGAGGCGGACTTCATCAACATCAAAGCTCGTCAAGAAAGTATTCACCTAGACTTCTCTTCTGATGGTGAGGAAGATTACAACACCCCCATTTCTTCCCGGGAGCTAGAGTCATCGCTTGACGCGGCCAAAGACATATTCCCTGGTCCAGACAGAATACACTTTAGGATGCTCCGGAACTTGCCAGATGAGTCAAAACAGCACCTTCTTTGGCTCATTAATTGGATATGGCATTCTGAAGACCAGCATTGTCGTTCCTATCCTGAAGCCTGGCAGAGAGTCCAGTATACCTACCAACTACAGGTCCATAACCCTTACGAGCTGTGTCTGCAAGACAATGAGAGAGAATGATGAACAGACACCTCGTTTTGTTCCTGGAACGCCATAACCTCTTAACTGACTACCAGTGTGGATTCAGACAGCATCGCTCCACAGTAGATCATCTCGTCTCTCTAGCGACCGAAATCCAGTATGCCATTGTTTGTCGACAACACATATTTGCCACCTTTTTTGACTTGGAGAAGGCGTACGACACTACATGGTGACAGGGGATCCTTCAGACGCTACACTTGGCCGCCTTCCTGCTGAATTTTTTATGTGATCGTCAGTTCCAAGTTCGTGTTGGTAACGTTTTATCAGCCCCGCATATCCAGGAGAATGGTGTTCCACAGGGGTCTATCCTTAGTGTGACCCTGTTTTCTGGAACCATCAACGGCCTAGTGTCTTCCGTCAGCCGCCCGATGATTTCGCTGTGTGTGTCCGCTCCCAAGATCCAAATGCTGCAGCCACGCAACTCCAGACAGCCATTAACGCAGCTGCATCTTGGTGTCTATCCCATGGATTCCACTTCTCTGCAGCCAAAACCGTCTGTGTGCATTTCAGCAGACTCAACACACTTCAGCCAGACCCTGCTCTACAGCTATATGGCTATAATCTGTCTTTTACAGACACAGTTCGTTTTCTTGATTTTTTTTAACAAGAGGCTGACATAGCTACCGCACATAAAAAGCATCAAAGAAGATGTGACAGAAGGTGAAACTCGTACGCGTTCTTTGTGGCAAGTCTTGGGGCGCTGATCGCATCAGCCTTCTCCGTCTGTATCGCAGCCTAATTCACAGTCGTCTGGACTACGGTTCAATCATCTATGGCCTTGNTGGACCCTCGTATCTCAAAAGGCTGGACACTGTTCATCACGTCGGCATCCGACTCGCACATGGCGCTTTTCCCACCAGTCCTCTGGAAAGCCTGTACACAGAATCTGGTGAGCCCTCGCTGTACTATCGACGTCGGCTGCTGCTGGTGAACTTCGTCGTAAATCTCAATCCCGGTCGTAGCCCGGCACATGACTATGTCTTCTTCCATCGCCATAGACTCCTCTTTCAAGCCCGACCATCCAGCCCCGACCTCTCTGGATGCACGCAGAGTCAATTTTGGACGACTTTCCAGCTCGTCTTCATGAGATGTTTAGAACAGAACCTAGTCCCCATGCCACTTGTCAACATTGATCTCACTACTCTCCATAGACCAGTCTCTCCTGTGATTCTTCAGCTGCACTTCTTTCAAGCAGTCGCACCTTTCCCACACAATGTGAAGATCTTTACAGATGGCTCCAAATCTGCGGACGGAATAGGATGCTGTTACGTCATCGGTGACCTCTGTCGCCAGTACCGTCTTCCCGACTGTTCCAGGATCTTCAGCGCAGAACTATAGCNATCTATCGTGCGCTGCTATATATCATCTCCAACCTGGTTTACCGCTCTTTTCTAATTACAGACTCACTCAGTTCCATCTATGCCATTTCCACCTTATATCCCAGCCATCCACTAGTCCAGCGCATCCAGAACATGTTAGCCTCTGTCCGAGACCTTGTTGTCCGTTTCNTCTGGGTTCCTGCACATGAAGGTCTTCGTGGCAACGAAGTAGCGGATTTGACTTTCAAGGAAGCAGTCACTAATGCACAGCGGATCTGCCAAATCTCAGTGCCATCAGATGTCTCTTCTGACCTGAAACGACAGTGCCTTGCGGAATGGAAGGAAGAATGGGAGTCTGTCCTTGTGAATAAGTTACNAGCCATCAAAGCCTCTCCCACGGTCTGGAAGACAGCCTCACAACTCAGCCGTCGAGAAGAGANTGTTCTTGCTCGTCTTCGAATTGGACACTGTCAGTTCTCGCATTCCTACTTACTGAAGAAAGAAGAGCCTTCTCTCTGTCACAGCTGCATGGTTCCACTCACAGTAAAGCACCTGTTAACCGCCTGCACCCGCTTCACTGTCCAGCGCCAGACTCACCTACAGTCAACTGACCTAGCTGTTGTCCTCAGTGATGTACCATCAGCTGTGACCAGCCTGTTCAACTTCCTTTCTGCATGTGACTTCCTGAAACTGGTCTAACCCAAACTTACAATAACTTCCCATAACCTGAGGCGCTAATGACCCTGCTGTCGATGCACCCTTAAACCCAAACCCAATCAATCAACCAATTCACGCGACATCACACATCCATGCCTTACGCGGGGGAATCGAACCCACAACCAGTGCGTCTTATTTGTATCTATGTATACTAGCCATTAGACCAAGCGTGCTGCCTATTTGAACCACTAGACCATGCCGATTTCTGGTATTTTGGTGGGTAACGGACTATAAGACAACGCATGTAACTTAAACCCCAATTTGCTCCTCTGTTAATGTATGGCGTCATATGACATTACCAGTACATGCTCTTTGACTACNAGCCTCTGTCATCCAAATCGGTACGCTTTCCCATGCAAGTCATCTTTGCATACGCACAAATGAGTAGCAGAGCACATTTCAGTGCACTTTGAAAAACACCTATAAAACAATCACAGATGAAAAATGGCATAAACACCAAAACAAAAAGGACGGAACAGAGAAAACAATTTAATTGGTGAAAGGACACAACAGACGAATAATAAGCCTACATTTACAAAAAGGGGTAGCATTATAAAAAAGGCGTACTTGTACGTATCTAATAAAATTATTCTGCGATGATGAACATTGTACAAAACACTGTCGTGAGACTACGAAACGTTCGTTGAATCATGCTTTCACAAACATTGGATTGCATTAATAAATAATGAATACCAACACTGACTGCAGTGTAAGTAATTGAACTAATATTTAAGTGTCATCAGAGGAAGAAACTACGGTAGTTTATCTGTTCCAGAAAAAAAAAATGAATAAGGATAACTGGTACCGTAAATTTCGTGTTTGTTTTGGGTATTTACGTTGCAAAATACCATGTCTTTAGGACGGGGAGCGAAATCTTTGTCGTTACCATGTATGCAGACTTGTATCTGGATACACCAACGATCATAGTGAAGTTGTTGACGCCTTACTGCTTTTTATTGTTAGAATATCAGTAATTTTTGTAAGAATATTTTAGTAGAAGTTTGTGAAGCAGTTACAGGTTTTTTATTTTTAAAACGTCTACAGATTATTCTTCGAAAAAAATGGCTTAAAGTTCTTCGTGTTTGTGTGCGGAGAAAAGATGACAACACGTATCAGGTAGTGGAACTTCCAGTCCTGGTTTTAAAATATATCCCAACTCAAACTAATATAGACCAATCCTTGAGAATAGTTCCCACTCTATGTAGCAATTGCTACTTATCCACTTGCTTTCCAGGATCCATACCGTACAGTAGCGGACAGAGTCGCAGCCAGGATTCGTTTTTGCGGAGAGGGGTGATTAAGGTGGATAAAAGTCTGGAATTGGTCTATGTATGATCATTTGTTTTAAATTGTTCTGTAGTTTTAAAATTCCACACTCAGAAACGAAGGACATTGAGGGGTGGGGAAAGTATCAAAAGCCTTATTATAGTAAGAATCCTTAATTTCCTAAACGATTCAAAACTATATTCTCCTTTACGATAAAGTTTACCATATAAGCTGCAGCTTAAGGTCAAACATAATTTTTTTAAACATCATGAAGAGGCCCAAAAATCTAAGCGAGTAGGTCTATTTCGATGGTTTTATTATTCTTTCAACGTTATTTTAACACTGTTTTGCAAATTACTTACTGCATGAAATTTTAAAGTTTACAAATACACTGAAAAATTTAATAACATTTCAAACAACATATACACAGTGAAAAAACGGAACAAGAAAAATGTTGGCTTTCAAATATCCAAGCAAGGTCCATAAACTGCACTTATCATTTATCAAGGAAGTTTGTAACTTTACATATTTAATCTAAATCATGGAAATGCTTTCTCTTTATTTTATTATCAGTAAGCTTTTATTTCAGCGCGCCTTCCCCTCTGATGTCATAGAAAAACTAAGCCGCTATACTCCTACCCTGCCTACAAAGTCGAAATAAAATAATAATTTTACACGAAAATTCGGCATCTCGTACAAACTAATCCCACCATAAAGTTTCAGAGCCTGATTATTGAAGCTCTAAAACCCTGTTTCAGAGATGGTTAATGAAGTACCTACCGAGTAGACACTTTTTTTTATTCTAGGGGTTTGGGCCACTGTATTTTAAACCCCATGGCTGCGTGCCTGTTAGCGGATGAGAGCTCCTGTACGTTATCAAGAGAGTTAGTGTTACCTACCGTAGGGAGTGAGTGCTCCCATCCCCCGCATTGATTACCAGGCTTTAAAATAACACCTCCTTCGTAGAGTTAGTTAACTGTTAAATCATGGATGTCACTTGATTAAGGGTTTAAACTAGTGAGGTATTTTGCCTTTTTTTGAACTATTGATTGTTTGGTGTAGAAATAAAACTACGAATTCTTAATTGGCTTGCAATAAACCATGAAACTGCTGTACACATGTGTTATTTCGACCACAGATTTGGGCTTGTAGCATTAGGTTAATACAAACTGATGTAACAGCAGCGATGTTAAGGTTTTTAAAGGTAATTTGGTTATGGTTTATTAAGATATTTAAGTGATTGCATGTTTAGGGATGTGGCTTTATTAAACGAAATAAATACGGCCTTTGTAGTCTCATACTCGAGTACATGAAAATTCGAGTAGCGAAACCACATCAAGTATTTACGAGTTTTGCTTTTTAGGGCTGAGTGTTTGCTTAATGAAATGAGAGGAGAAGGGAAGTTTGTACTGCGTAAACCGGTCGACGGTCGTCCATGGGGGTGTTAATGGACACTCGGATGTGACGTGAGGACTAGCAGCCAACCATAGCACATAGATAGAAGATGCGCTAGATTAGGCTTGTGGTTATGTTTTTTAAATGTGCAAGCTTTACAATATTGTTTGAAGAAGAGTTGGGTGGGAGGGGTGTACCCCTCTCCTTCCAACACTCTTACCTCTCTCCTTTTCCCGAGGCTCATTACTTCTCGCCATTGTAATCTGTAAAAGTAGTTTAAACGGCGTGTTCGGAAGCGTTGCAGTCTGGGAACTCCTCACTTATTAATTATCCTAATGTAGAAGGAGCGGTTATTTATTATGAATTAGCCCTCACGTTCCCGAGAGTGTCCCGCCATTACAGATGAATTATAATCTCCCCCGAGGCCATTCCTTCTAATTGTTTCATTCACTCAGACCCCCAATTAAGACTTCTTTTAATCCACGGAAATGAGAAGTGAATTAGTTAAATTCTTCCGCTCTCGTGCCTCTTATTATTTTCGCAACCACCTTGCACAGCACATGAATACATAATTTATGGTTTCGAAGACAGTCGTTCGCTGAACTACTGGAGACACCTTCTCTCTTTCACTCTAATAAATGAAGACTTCCGAATTCTTGTTATACGATCGTTATTTATTACGTCTGGCTTTGCTTTGGCCATCAAGGAGCATAACCGGAACTTGCACATGTAGAAATTTACACTTTTGCATTTTTGTCGTTTCTCATCCTTTAGCTTAAAAGTTAGGACTATTGAGCTCAGAAGTGTCTTCGTGTATGCCGCCTGCTTTCTAAAGGCATATTTTGGAATGTTGATGGGATCCAAGTTCCTATGACAGTTATAGCTGTAACGTGTGTATTACATGTGTAGCAAAGACGTTTTGACTTTCCTTTAATAGTACTAATTAAATGACGATACTTTTAACAGGCTTGAAGGCCACAGTGGCATTGTTAGAAAATTAGGGGAGAACGGGGTAAAAAGCATACTGGGGTAATTCAATACGTTAGTAATAACACCTTTGCTTTCTTTAATAGCATCTTGGCAATGATTGTATATGATGCATTGAACATCTGGGTACCTGTCACTGCATTTGCAATTGGCTGCTGAAGGTGTTCTTACAATGACAAGTAATTTTTAAAAAAGTGGCGAAAAATTTAAAAACCAAATTCTGTCTTTTTGAATGTTTTATTTTTTTTTCTCTGGAACTATTATCACTAGCAAAATAAAACTTTGGACGTATTGAGGATGAGATGTCAGTTATTATGTGAGAACATTTCATTATTTTATTTATAAATGTTAAACTTGCATATTTTTGTGTATGTTATTCTACCCTTCTTTTGGAAGGGTTGGGGTAAATGNATACATGAAAAAATAGGTGCAAAATTCTTGGGGTAAAAAAACACAAATTGGGGAAAAAACACAATTTTGTAGCAAATTTCACATACTTTGACATTCTGGAATTAAAGTTGCACAAACATTTTTTTTTACCAAAACTGTGAATTTTTTCCTGTGACTATGTAGTGACAAGTGCTAAATTTAAGAAAAAAAATCAAATCACTGTAGATTTTTTATTTATTATCCAAATTGTATGTAAATCACACACATGCTTCATGTGGGCTATAAGAGTATGCTTTTACCCCCAAAATGTACATGGTAACCTGCAAGGCTGTATGTCATTACCCCAATTGGGGTATAACAATACAAAAAAAGTTTTTTTCTTCTTTAATATATAAAAAATATTTACAAAAATATTAATATTTTAACACATACATCAAATATACATTCAACTGGCTTGTACAAATTGTACTATAATTCATTAACATACTTTATAAAATTTAAAAGTTACAGAGTTTAGTATTTTTTACCCCAAAAGTGTATGGTATTTCGCATAGGTTTTGTCCTTGGGAAGTTGCACACTTTCACCGTGCTCGTGTTTGAAACTATTTTAATGACAATTTTTCACTTTCTTGAGCACGTCCGTTGCAATAGATTTTAAATGCTCAATGTTAATCAAACATCTGCCTTTCAGAAACATGTGTATCCTGAAAAAACATAGAAATGGCTTGGATCTAGTTTTCGTAAGTCTTAAAACACTGTACTTATCTGGCATTTTGTCATGTAATCTTTGACAACATGGAACTGTGCGCTGATGCATTGTCATGATTAATATCCTGTCGAAAACCACTCTCCCCTAGTCTCTTTCTTCTCATCGCAACGCTCAGATAACACCCACTTTCTCGTTGATGTCTTTGGTTACAGTTGTGAGAGTAAAGCGAACATGACTTAACACTTGCTATTGTCCTTCTGAAACTTTTTCCAAAATTCCACTCAGAGAATTGCCGTTTGTTTTGGGGATCGNACAGAAACTTCTGTGTTTAATTACCAGTTTTTGTTAAGTTTTCAGAAACCTGTTAATCGTGTTAACGAAATCGAGCAGATCACCAGTCATCTTAATCGTCCGTAAGTTCTTCGGTATATTCTGAGAGACAGGCAAAAGAGAAACACAGTACATTATCAAACGTACAGTTAAAATTACTGAAAGAAATTGAAATTTTTCTGCGAATTTCTGTACTCACTGTCGTCTCTCATAGTTCCAGGAACTTATTAAATTTTCTCGTCATTGATAGTAATTGGAGAAAAGCCATTTCTTGAATCCTCGCCAACTTCTTCTCGGCCCTCGCAGAAATACGACGTTGGCTATGTTTCAGTGCAGTTTCGCTGCGGGCTTGCTGTAAAATTGGACGTGCTTCAGTCAGATACAGTCTTCTGTGTAAAACGCAAAATGTTATATTTGTGTGCTGTTGAACATCGGTCACCATTACGATATCCTTGTAAAGGAGTGCAAGAGCATTCACCTAGAGATGGGAAGTATACGAATGATTCTACTGACAGTTACTGGAACCGGTTTGTTAATCAGTAAAGTGCTTCAAGCTACGTGAANCCCGGTGTGAATTCTCAGTTTCTCATGGATATACAGTACCAATATCAATTTTGTCATATCCAAACGAAGCGTAGAGCGAATTTCGTATCGCTTAAAACTCACATTTTCGTTNACTTACCAAGCTACGAAAAATTAAATTCAGTCATTCAGTCACCTGTCCAAGATGGACTAAGCGATCACAAAGCCGTTGTTGCATGCACAATCTTAAAAGCACAAATANTTTAAGATGTTAAGCGTAAAGTGTACAACTTTTAAAGGGCACATTTGGCAGGGATAAGTAGATGTATGTCTAAAAATTTAGACCACTTTAGAATATACTGTAGCAATAGTGTAGATATGGATTCTAGGTGGAGTATATTTACTTTTCTCCTGTGGCATTCTCTAAACACGTTCGTACCTTCTGGCGAGTTAGGGTCATGGTATTCTAGGGATTTGTAAGAGAGCAATGACAAAGCAACGCAAATTAAGAAACAAGTTAAGAAAAGAAAGCAGTCCATTCAACGCGGAAATGTTTAGGTAAGCTCGCATTAGCACAAAAACTCTGTTAACAACAGATCGTGATAAATTTGAGAAAGAGGATTTAGGTTCACAACAGGTTTTGGCAATATATAAACATCAAAGATCGGAAGAAACATCAATTTCACCGCTAAAGTACAGGTATTGGGAAATCGTATCGGGGACACGCAAAAAGGCAGATTTGCTAAACTTTCAATTTAGTTCAGTGTTTACAGATGATAACGTGAATAATGCACAGTGTATACATAAANTTGTTATCGTAAACGTNAAGGAGATGTCAGAGGTATTAATCACCAATGAATGGATAGTTAAGCTTTTAAAGTCGGTTGACCTTAAATAAGTCCCCGGGTCTGACGGGATTCCATCCCGCGTATACTCTCTTTTAGCAGAAGATCTAGGACCATTTGTCACAACTCTACCGGAAAAATTCCAAATGGCTGGCGGAATACAAACGTTGTTCCAATTCACAAGGGATGAAATAAACAGGATCCTGCGAAACACAGACCTGTTTCTCTCACTNCTGTTTTCTGTAAACTGCTAGAGCACATTATTCTGAGTAGTATAATGAAACATTTAGATGCTCAGGGGTTATTATTCAACGAACAACACGGATTCCGTAAGGGTTTATCTTGTGAAACTCAGTTACTTTTACTCGTGGAAGAACTATCCAAAAATGTAGACAGCGGAAAACAAGTAGATGTCTTATTCTTGGATTTCGGTAAAGCATTTGACACTGTGCCTCACTTACGGCTGTTATACAAGCTAGAGGATTATAAAATAGATTGTTCAGTTGAATCCTTTCTTAACTGGTTAAAGGCTTTGCTTTATAATCGATCACAGCGTGTACTTATTAATGGAGTCACATCTAACTCTGTCTATGTAATATCAGGAGTCCCCCAAGGTAGTGTTCTAGGTCCGTTGTAATTTTTATTATACATTAATGATCTACCTGCGGACATCCGGTCCTCTATTTGATTATTTGCAGACGATACCGTCATATATAGGTAAATAAATAGTGTAGAAGATGCTGAGGAATTACAAAAATTTCTAAACTCTGTTGAGGAATGGTGTAATTTATGGCAGTTAAAACTAAAT
>KZ872897.1:12947-28163 GCA_003456935.1 Machilis hrabei
CGAGCAAGATCAAAGACTTTATTGTTTTTTTAGAGTTGATTGGTTTCCGTTTCAAACCTATTACACAAAACAGCTACGTGGAACTGTTCAAAATGCCATGGCCGCTTAAGTGTATGAACTCTTCATATTACCCATTTAACTTTTCGAGTTTCGTGGATTTGAAGATAAGTCGACAACGATCAGGCGGTATTTTACAAGCTTCTAAAGGGAGGTTAGATTAGTACATATAACTTTAGGGTGTAAGAATAGCTTTGGTAACTTATCTGAACATTTTTACCTATACATAAATTAGTTTCGTGAATAGATAAATTATTTGCTAATTATTATTGTATATCAAGTAAAATAAGATGACAGGTATGTGACATTAAGACAAATCTTTTATACTGTTGTTGCCGTGAAGTTAAAGACAATCAATAGTAGAGGAAGTAACTGTATCTAGAATTGCTAAGCTAAAAACAGTTCTTTTCATTATCCTGTAACATTTTTATGAACTATAGCATAAGAAGTAATTAATAAAATAGTCGTTTTCGGTTGGGTTGCAAGAATTTTACAAACAAAAAAAGTTTATTAGTAATTAAAAATGGTGTTAAAAAGCTACAACTAAAAGTAACATGCTGCAGTTTTACACTAATGACCCCATAGATAATAAAAAACAGAGACAATTTTTCAACATTTACATAACCAACAGTGGCATATTCCCTCGTTTATTGAGGCCATTAAGGGCATCCGATCATCCAANGCTTAATTTGCTGACTGTTCGCCTGTGTAATCCCTGAATCATAGATTTTGATCCACTGATGTGACTCGGACTTAAATGCNAGCTTTTGCCGCAGTATTTCGTTATTACTGTTACACTTCCAATCACCCAGCTAACAAACACAAATAGCTATTACCTCCAACACTCCGCCCTTTAAATTACACAGCACACACTTTTCATCTGTTTAGTCTTATAATGGCCTTTTCANTGCCGTGTTCCCTTCGACTATTTTCCATGACAGAGATACAAGATATCATTAGCACTCTTTAATTATGTTTAGCATACTTATAACCTGATTTATGTAGCAAAAGAGTGAATTGTATGTGTATTGTAGATTATTTATAAATAATATATAAGAACTAATACATACATTTTCGTAAGAAAAAATACATTTGAAATACTTTTAAAATGTTCACCCCTCCAATTTATTCATTAAATTTGGTATAACGTAGACTGCAATATGTTCCTCTAAAGCTACTATTTTAGTTATTTTTCGAGTTCTGATGTCTGTGAAAGCAGAAAAAAAAATCAAGATAAAATTAGGATATCTCGTGCACTCATTGTTTGGGTACGTCATAAGCAACTATACAACTCTAACTTTTAAAATAATTATTTTTTTCCTATTACTTGGACAATTATTATCAACCATAATAACGGGTGATTTGCAAAGTAAAAAAAAAAACATAGAGTAAAAAAAAAATACCCCCAATTCATGCATAAAAACCTCGCAAGAATCATGCCTTTACTGTTTTGAAATTATGTACTAGAGTTTTCAGGATGCCAGTGAAATAAGCGAAATACACACTGACCATTTTAAAAGTCCATTTTGATACATTATGTTTCTCGTTTAGAACAATCGCTTGATGTTGAGTGATTTGAATGGGCGAAACTGTAAGTACACGNCCGACAATTAAACCAACTGAGGAGACATTGCATCATCTAATCAAATTATGTCTCTTGCATGTCCTNCATGTTTTGGAGGGAAGGGGAGTTAAAGCTAAAATTTTGATGAACTAAGAACTAAGCCACCTAATACTGAGCTTAGTAAATGATGCAACAGCTTCACTATTGTAGACAATTCGATAAAAATTTGCTCATTGTCTTCTAACAAGGATATTACGTGCATTTAACTTTGTAAAAATGTTATTGCTATTGCTAGGTGAGCAAAACCGCAATTTAGGATATACTACTTTGCCCTAATTTTTTTAACATTAAACCTCAAGCAATGCTTTTATCTGACTTACTTATATATAAAAATAAATCTTAATGTTAGAACCAGAAACTATATTATTTTCTCATGAAAAATGTTGATAATCAAGAGTCCACATTTATATTTTGATAACAAATAGTGTAACGTATACTTTTTAAATACAGGAGTGGCGTCACGTAATTTACTGTGTTTAACATCAGTTAAGCTGTATGTGGTCTGTCAAACCTGGTGGAACATGTTGTACCTTTAACTTCTAAATAACAAGTTCTAGAATTTAATGAAGTGTTAAGCCTAAGCTGTATGTTAACAGAAACCACTGAATGCAAAGGATGAGTAGATGGAAAGTAAATATGTAAGGAAATGTCATCGTAGTCTTCTAATAATCATAAAAATGCCAGGAACAATGTGATACTTGTGGAAAGGTTGGTGATTAAATAAATAGTTAATACTATGCCATTTTTAATTAATAAAATTGTTTGTCCCAGATAGCCTTTTCACACACCTTTTNAGCTCAACTTATACGATCCAAAAAATATATATAAAACTATCGTAGATTAGCATCACAAGATGACGGTTATTGACCATAATCTTACTTGTTATGATAGTATTTTGGTACTCGGTCATAAATACAATAAAATAAATGGATGTTTATTTGTTTTTAACACAATGCGTTTCGAGGGAAACTGGTTCCTGTCCTTCAGATGAATAAAATTTAGCGTAAGTAAAATGTTTATAAAGCACTTTATTTTAACATAATTTTATTCACGTTTTAAAATACTGTTTTTTTATAAACATTTAATCTCCTATAAATCTTTTCATCTGAAAAACGGGAACCAGTTTCCCTGAAACGTAGTGATTTTAAGTCAACATTATTGCATTTATGACCAAATGCCCCAAAAAACTATTATATTAATAGATTTAGATCATTTATGTGCCTGTTAAGAAAGCAATAATGGGCTGAATGTCGTCTTCACACAGCGCTAACAGAGTTAATTGTATCATCTTTGTTAAAAAGCTGCTATGTGTTACACACATGAACAATTACTATAGACCAAAAATTAAACTGATGATTTAGTAGCAAATGAAAATCTAAATCATAATAGAGCTTTGTAGTCAGATTTTGTAACGAANATCAACCCGTAGAATACACATCCGTGAAGCAGTGTTGTCATGTACTAGTACATTGACAGTGGTAAGTTAATTGAATTTTAAGTCCAAAAACGTCCGAGAGTTAATGTATGATTTCAACAAAATGTAATATCTGTAGGATTCACTTTATTCCATTGCGGTTCGCGAATCCCATTCATCGTAGTTTCATTCTGTTTCTCAATTTCCTTTCCCATTAATTTCCTAATTAATTTTGTCAAAATGGGAAGTGTTTTGCTAGCTCTCCGTTGTTGTAGAAACGAAGCCTTTGATGAAGAGCGTTCAGCAAAGCTATAACTCCGGAAAGAAGATCCCTGGTTTGTCTCAAAAACGTAATTTCACGTTGTTCTTATAAAAATAATTGGGTGGTTTGATAGAAGATTCTCTATTTTGTCCCCCCCCCCATCTCTCTTCTCTTCGTGTTTGTGTTTTTCCAACCTTTATTAGCACGAGGTTTAATTACTTTCGTTACTGGTGGGGTAAATTTAATCAAGTGTGGTTGCACCGAGATGTCTGGGGCAAACAGCCCACTTTAGCAAGCTAAGCCGACAGAGCTAATTAAAAATTCACCCTTTCTTGGAGAATTTTTATCCAGATGAAAATTCCCATTTGGAAAGACTCCAGGAATAAAACGGCAATAAGAGAATATTTCCGTTTTCTGTAATCATCATTATTATAAAATTTTAAAAAGTTGTCTGCAAGACCAGCAACATTTTTTTATTCAACTTTTGTCCTCCTTCTGAACATTGCAAAAAGTTTAATGTACGTTGAAACAAAACTTAGAATTGGGAGCTACAAATTCCGTGGTAATTTCATAAACGCTGATTTAACAAAGATTCTTATAAGCTTTACTGCGAAATTGCTTAATAGAACTTTTAAGGTTTTAGAGTGAATAAAACATAGTAGCATGTCTGATCACCTGTGCTAATGTCTTGGATATTACTACTGTCAACACTATTAATACAGTACTGAGTACTGGGATTCCTTTAACTTCGAAAATCGTATAGTTGAGGATAGTTTGACCATTCCATGTGTATTTGGACAGATGGCGTGTTTTATAACACAGAGACACTGGTAAATACAGGTCTACGCCCAACAAAGGTGTCACTTAGATTTGTGTTTGATTTATTAAAACATTTCCAAGAGAGAGAATACTGTATAGTTGAGGCCATAGCAATATTTGGAATAATAGAATAGAATATATATTACAGATTATGATCAATTATACAGGGTGAGTCATTTAAATTGACACAAATTAATATCTCGAAAACAAAGCACTTAACAAAAAAACTGTTCACACACATTTTGTTTTGTTTTAAAGGGGAAAGAGAACAGTATTATTTACTTTTTGTTTGGTGGACGTTTTCAAGGTCATTTGAAGGTCAACTTTGGTTTTTCAAATACGAATCTATATTTTTCTTTCCAAATTCGAATTCTAAGCGAAAATACAAGCAAAGTTTGTCTGAAACATTATTTTATACAAACAGTATTTTTAAATTATTTTATACAAACCGTATTTTAATATTAAGGTCAGATTCGGTAATTTTACAGACTCACTGTAATAGCCTCGATACACGGCATTTTTCCAAATAAATTGTTATTTTTGAACGAAACAATGGGTTGAAGTTTTTCATTTTGTAAGTACCGGTAATCAAAGAAAACTTGCCATTTTTATTTCAACAAAATTTTTTATCGGAGAGTTATTTACAAATTACAAAACGGACTTTTAATGTTAAATGAACTTTAAAAATACGGTTGTATGAACGGTTTTTTTGTAAAGTTTTGTTTTCGAGATATGAATTTGTGTCAACTTAAATGGCTAACCCGGTATATTATATTATTGCAAATATATATATCTTTTGTTATGATCTTGGAAGGACCTACTTCAATAATTTATTTTCAAAATTATCATCTACGTACCATTTGAACCGTTCTGGAGGATTTTAGAGGTTGGTCGAAGTTCACATGAAAATATAATTTTTTAACTAGTATGTTCAAATTGGACCACCTGTAGCTGTAGAATATATCTCCTTTCGTGTTATTTAAAACACAAAATATTAACCCTACATACAATTTACCGACATGTCAATAGAATAAAATGAACTGTTAAGCATAATGCAATGTGTATAAACATGCAAACATATTTGAGGCAAATACCAAATTTTAAATAACTTACAACACAAAAACTAATTAAAAGATATACTCTTGAGTATAATTTTTTAACCAAGGCTCCCAAAGAAGATTTCTTAACGCAGATATATATATTTTTTTTGCATAAAATGTCGCTAGCTTTATATATATATGTTCATTTACCGAAAATTTAACTATCAAGAATCTTAAGACATTAATAAGGTCACTCATATTTCCTTCAAACAAAAAATGATAAAGAACGCATCATGCTCTAAATGAACTAACTTGGAAATGTAGTACACACTGTTCTTTTGTTTACCTATTCAACTTGACTAAAGGGGGTCAGAAGGAAAAATATTAAAAAAAGAAAATTATCTGTCTCCAAGTAGTTTGCGAAGAATATGTATATAATCCTACTTTTAAACATTACTGGAGATGCACAATCAATGCATCTCATCAGCAGCATGTATGAAAACAGCTAAATCAGGACCCCACTGTTAACCTTAATGGTCTGGAAATCCAGCTAAATTTATGAATGAATTTGATGTAGAAGAGTTGGTAGAATGAATTGTTAATTTGAGATAACGCTGTTATTGGTTGAGCCACAGCTAANGAAAATTCGAAAATCAGAAATGTTAGTTTACCTACATAAATCCATCTGGTATGAAATATAAAAAATGTATTATAGTATGTGACCTGTATCGGTAGATCTAATCACAAGGCGAGTTAAAGAAAATCATACATAATAACAAGTTATGTTATTTTAAAGTTAGACAAAGTAAATCTTAAAAAAAACTAAAGTGTGTACAGAGCTATATCCTACCAAATATGATATTGATCTATTGCATAGAAAATGTAGATGCACATAAATATGGACTACACGTGAGTTGAGTTAAATAACGCATTCATAGAAGAATAATATGCTCCCTACTAGCTAAAGAAATTAAAAAATACGAATATCATGGTTGTTTTATGAACGTCCAGTTTTTCCTTCACCTTGGTATAAAATAGTGTTCCGTCTTTTTTCTGCTACTTTAAACGATTATCAGAACTCCATATATTCCATTAAGCGGATATGGTATTAGTCTATCACATGATGATATGTAGGGTTTAACGTCCTATCGACACCTTATGGGTCATTTAAAGACGGTAAGCAATTCTTGTTATGGTAATAAATGAACATTACAAACACCCATCCCTTACGCGGGATTCGAAACCAAAATCTCTCGGNCCAGAACGCACTCTGTTAACCACTAGACCAATACATATCACATTTTTTTAGTTTCGATTATGGTAGTACTAGCATAAACTTATATTTAGAAGGTTATGCGGAGCTATTTATACAAACTTTGGAGAAAATCTGTGGAAATTTTCAGACGCTACTGAAAAATTTGATTAAAAAAATATGTCACACTGATAATGTGTTGGAAAAATTGTGGCTACATAGTCGAAACAAACGTTATCAACATGATATTGCCTTAGCATCATTCACTACGAAAATCGACGATAGAGTTCAAACGTTTTCAAATTCGTCAATCACTGCAACATAAAACAGTTGGTCAAATAATTAAAACCATTTCACTGAAAATCTATATTTTCGGCACACCTTGTAGTTACGATCAGTTCCAAGAAATCTGAAGAAAATCGGTGGAATAGTTTACCTTTGATATGGGGTTAAAGACAAACACTCCACAAAAGGATTTTTATTTTGTTTTTCCTAAGAAAGCTGTCTAATTTTCTTTAACAAAAAATGATTCACGAATGATTTTTGGGATACGACATAAATTTACAAAGTTACTATATTAGAAAAGTAATCAGTGAAAGCAATTGACAAATGTATGTTGTTGTTTTTTAACAAATGGCATACTTAATAAAGGTTACCTGTGCTCCTTGATTAAAACGTCTTTACGATTTATGTTTATATTCTAGCCCTGAAAACTTACTATGCGTGTAACTTGTTTTATAAATCTTCAAACTTATTAGGGATACTAAAATTCTAATTTACTTTTAAATTCATTGTAAATTCAATTATTTTAAAAGCTCTCAAACTCTTAGAACCTTATAAAACATTACTGAATTAAGAGATAACTTTAAATTTTGCAAGAATGGAGAAAAGTGAATGCACGTGTTTCGTAATTGACACAAAACATGTTAAACCTTTATGAAGTAGCTATTGAATCGATTATAGCCTTACGGATTAAAACATCATCATAAATAACATTTGTNGAAATCGTCTTCTTTTTTGTGTTTATAATTTGAGATTGTTTAGTGCATAAATAACTTAANAATAGAAGTGACTATTACTGAGTAATCTGTATTATTCTTATCGGCTGCAGTGATATTATCGTTGGCACAGTTGCATTATAAAAATTGGAAGGCATATTTGTGTAACATTTAATCAGGTTTTACGTATTATTTTAAATTCAAACATACTTCTGTAAATTGTAATTATTTCATATACATTTCATATATATCATACTATTGTCTTTATTAGCCTATTCTGAAANATGAACAATACACCACTATAATATTAAGGGCTCTAAAAATTGATGATTTGGATCACTCTAGCTTGTTTTAGTGCCGGCCCCGGTAGCCTAGTGGTTAGTCCCGTGGCATTGCACGCCGGAGGTCCCAGGTTCGATTCCTGGCTAGGGCATGGGTGTTACGCTTGTGCTGTCCTAAGTGTGTACACTTGTGTTGGCAAACGTCCGT
This sequence comes from Machilis hrabei, assembly GCA_003456935.1. Classification (NCBI taxonomy): domain Eukaryota; kingdom Metazoa; phylum Arthropoda; class Insecta; order Archaeognatha; family Machilidae; genus Machilis; species Machilis hrabei. The sequence continues at coordinate 20,903 of KZ872897.1, forward strand.
GACTCACTTGTGTTGTCTTAAATGTGTGCATTTAACGTCTGAATAAAAGTGGCCATAAATATTAGGCTAAAAGCACCGGAGGTAATGCCTTACGGCGGTTCCCGGTGCATAACCCTAACAAAAAAAGCTTGTTTTAGTAGTTTGTATAGGATTAAAAAAAAATCCACAACATCTTAGCATCGATTTCTTGTTGACTTCTGAGTTGGAAACGAATAAAAACATATTTACCCTCAGAAATTCGTTTTGTATTACCTAAGTTGATAATTTGTTAACTTTTTAACGAAACCTATTTTCTTTTTTTACTTTTGTAAGTCTTTAGTTCATGTGTAATTTACAAAATAAAAAATCACTGAAGACAAAATTGTTATTGCCTNTTTCCAATTAGAAATTGACAAAGAATCGATTACTGGAGACAGCGGACATGATTTTAATCACTCTTAAGGTATTAATTGTTTTATATTTTGAATATTGCAGTGTGTTAAGAAATTGTTATTAAATTAATCACTAAGTGAAAGTGTACTATTAAGCAAAGGCTTCATTCCACCATAAATGTTAGGCTAAAAGCACCTATGAATTTGTGTCAACTTAAATGGCTAACCCGGTATATTATATTATTGCAAATATATATATCTTTTGTTATGATCTTGGAAGGACCTACTTCAANCATTCCATATACACCTTTTAAGTTTATAAAAATACTTAGAAAATTAAACAAAATAGCTCAGCATAGTACCACATAAATCTGAATAGACTTAAAAGGTTATTAAACTCGCCAACAAGAAGTAACTTCTACTAATATCTCCGGGAGACATTCCGCAAGGAAGAGAAACCCGAATTCCGTGCGCATTTCTGCAAAGTAATTTTAGTGCCTCAAAGAGTGGTTAACACCTCTTTGTCAATTTGAAGTGGGCTTGGTTAATTAACGTACCTCTGCTTCTTTATCCGTGCTTATTTATTTTTAGCTGTCAGCTTGTTAAAATAGAATTTTGGGTTAGCTAAATAATAATCGTACGTAATAAAAAACCGATTTCAAATGTTGGGAATTTTGAAGAAATATTGTGTACTATTGAAAAAATCGAGATTGTTACGTGAGTTCAGCAAACGCATGATATGCTTTTGTGTGTTTTCTATTACATGCCGAATACAGAGAAAGATCGCCATCAGTACTTATATTTTGTGAAGCTGTTCAGTTTAAATGGAAATAAAATACATAAATTTAGCTAAATTTAAATTTTCACCGCAAGATCAGTCTGAAAGGCTTTGACCGAAGTTGACTTTACAGAATCGAAAAATCAATCACTGAAATGAATAAAAGATGAAAATTATATGTATGTATAAATTCAAACCATTTATGAAAAGGAAATTTACAAATACAACTCTTATACAACGGTAACACATACCACATTACTTCATTAGATTAGAACATATTACAAGCTTAATTGTATATACTTAAAGGCTATGTACATTGATTTAACAAAATATGTTAAGCACTTTTGTAATATACTGAGTATCCTAACATACTCGACCACTCTTAACATGAAAAAATCAAGAAAACTTGAAGAATAATCCTTTATATTCCGAAGAGGAGGCGAACCAACCTGTGCAGAAATGAAATACTTGGCTGGTGAAAGACTGTATCACTAATCAAATATCACTACAGCAATTTAATAATTAATTATTAATAGCTTACAATCAGTTAATCACAAAATGAATCTGCAAATAAATTAAATACTACCTCACCGAGTTAAAATGCATTACCCCTCCTACCAATCATAGCAATTTTGGTTAAAATATACAATGCACTTCGAATAACTGTTTAAAATCATACGGTTGTCAAACATCCAAACTTTAAAAAATTGCATTTACCAACGAAAATATGCAATAAAGGCAATACACCTGAAATAAGTACAGTAGCTGAAAATGCAATAACAGAAACAATTACAGTATCGCCTGTTTTGAAGCAGAAATCATTCATTAAGAACCCACCACCCCAAACATCTTTTCAAGGAAGCCTTCCAAATTCTCAAAATGAAACCCTCNGTCATACCGAATACTTATTNCTATGTTTTACTTTAGATTTTTTATTGTTTCAATATTAATTTATGATCATCATTATCAATGTGTTTAAATCTACAATATGTACGCCATTTATACTTTTATATTTAAATTAGTACTGTTATAGTTATATCTCATTATTCTTGTGATTTTAACGTGATGAAGATAATTTGTTATCCTAGAAACGTATTGTTTGAACAAACAATTATTTTACTCCATTTTATGACTCTATGATCGTATGCTATTATTATTCAATGGTTAAACGTTGACGATCAAGAAACCTTATGAACTACAGATACTGTTTTGTTGAATTTACAAATGGTGTACAATAAGTTCTTTTCATCGATTTCCCAAACATACATATTTAATTTATTGAACCAAGGGAAGTTGAATACTAGTACCTTATTTGAAAACTAAACTGTGTATACTGTTGTCAAAAACAATATTGCTCAAAATAAGTACAATATATTTACGTTTTGCGAGTATTTTATAATTTTTTTGTAGGTAATATGTATTTTCAATTAACAGTTACACCCTTCCCATTTTACATATTAAAACCTATTCCTGCTCGTCATAGCTGCGGGCGCTAACAGTCAAAGGCCGATTTAATTTGTTTGGGTACTTTTTGTTTGTAAAAGAGAATATATTGTTCTCATTACTTGACAAANATTCAGTAATTTAAAATAGGCTATATGAACTGCTGCCATGAAGAAAGAAAACATTATATTTATGTTTTTAAAGTAACATGAGTGATTCTGGAATAAGCGAGGCGAGCGACCGTGTCCTTTTTCTTGTGCTGTATTATACTTCTATATTGGTAAGAAAATTAAAAAAAGCATTCGCAAACGAATTAATTTCTATCATAATTGTTCATAAAATTGAAAATTATGTCTTAATCACATAAATAACGTCAAATAAAATACCATACTTTGAGTAGTTTTCAGGGCTATACCAATTGCTGTTCAGAGCCGAAACGGAAGCTTTTAGATGTAAAATATTGCAAAAATGCTCGTTACGTTTCGTCTTATTCAAGCAAAATAGATTTTAAAAATGTTATTTTACTAAGATGAACGGTGGGAACGTATATACAACAGTCATACATACAATGTTCATGACAAAATATGAATAAATCACAGAAATATGACAATGTCTCATTGTCTTTTAGGTTGAAAAAACTGTAACTGTAGTAGTAGCTCATTCATAAANCAATTTCGAAAGCGTTGTTCATTTNCAATTACGCTTATACTACAGCGTTGCCAAGCATCGTTCTCCGGCAAATTGGTACGACAAAATACGACGGATTAGTGTGATTTTATACAAATTTCTCTTTAAATGGGCAGTAACCTCCACTTTTTTTTGGTAGAAAATGAAACTAGCTTATTTAATTACTCTGGAAGTAGTGTGTTTTTATTGGATAAGCATTCGCACTGATAACCAACAAATTTATAATTTAACGTCGTAAGCTTTGTTCAAAAATGGCTATATTCATCCTATGATGCTACCGAAATTAGTGCCCTTTTTATGAGCGAAATGTCTTAAGTGACTATGAAACTATAATTTAGATACTTAGACAATGTCAGTGAAACTAATTTAAAATAAGTATTGGAAAATAAATATATATAATACTCACTCTTATATACGTACAGATATAGGCCATTTTTTGTTAAATATTAAGTTCCAAAATGGGCAAAATGATTTTGAAATGGTGGAATGAGCCACTTAATACCTTATATTATTCACAGATTTATCTACAGTATATGCACCACATGATTTGAAATCCGTTGAAAAGAACGGAATATAGCCTACTACTTAGAAGTAACCAGAAATATATTACAGTATCTAGTTGTAATTTTCAATTTTCTAAACTATGACCTATATTTTTAAATTTTCAATGGAAAATCACTTGTTTGAAAATTATAATATAAAAGACTGAAAAACAGTTAATACACAAACCTCAGTTAAGTTATAAGTTACTGAAGAAAAAATTAAGTATCAACAAAATGCNAACTCTGCTTCAGTGGTTCGTAATCGACTGCTTTACTTCTGCGCCATCAACACCGCTTATTTAGACTGAACTCTAAAGAGGTGTTCTCTCAGATGTTCACTACTTGACACTTGCTAGCGAACAGAGACATATTGGGTCATAACTTTTGTGGATACTAGTCCAGGAAGAAACATACCAAAAGTAAGTGCAGACACTATGCCAACATTATTGACAGAAGAGAGTTTCATGACGTGATGACAGTAAATGTATCTTCCTCATGAATGCCGACAGCTCTGGCGGAGTCAGTAGGGAGTGTGACTACACCGAGTACCATTGCACAATATGCACCTATTTTTCATATTGTCCACAAGGTTGTTCAGGAGTTCCGTTGGGATGTTGTCCCTTTCTACCTTTAAGCAGTTTTAAGTGAAGAGTCTAGGGGGTGGTTTCCTCTGCGCAACACGTCGACAACAGTGTTCCAGGCATTTTTCATGGGATTCTGGTCCGGGAAACGCAGGCCATTCCGTGCGCTCGATGCCATCACTCTCCATTACCTCAGCAGCTCAAGCGGTCCTGTGTGGACGTCTATGAACAGCAAGTCAGTACTTGCACTACGGAAAAGACGAACATGACCTTCCATAATCTCAATACAATACCGTTCTCTCATGACCGACCCTGCTGCGTAGACATGCGTGGTGTTCTGCCATTATTCCTGATACCCGCCCATANCATGCCATCAGGACCGCTATAAGTGTAAACTTCACGGATGTTTTGTTGTTGGTAACGTGTTTCCCGTTCTCTCCAAACTATTCATGACCAGAATCGCTAGTAACACTGAACCGGAATTCGTCGGAGAACATGACCTTTGAATACTCTCTTTTTGGTCCCCTTCACGCTGATCTATACACCATTGTAATCTGGAACGGCGATGGCGGGGAGATAACGGAACACACTTAACGGGCTTTTGAGCATACAACCCGACACTATTCAGTTGACGTGCAATAGTTTTGGGGAATTGGTAGGTGTTTGTAGCACTTGTAAGGTCTGCTTTTAATTGTGCATGAGTAGGAGTTATGTTCCTTTCCGCTAACTGGGCTGTACACCTATCCTCTCGGGCTGTTGTACTCCTTCCCCGACCACCACCAGGGCTGTTCCTCTGGAAGCAGCGGCTTTTTTCAGTTAGAAAATCACACTTTATTTACACACCCATTACTCTCGCAACCTCTTGACCCGTCTCGTGCCGTCCAACTGCAAGTCCACGCTCAGAATCACTCAAATGATGCATTTAAACCATTCTGCAACCGAATCTTTGCTTTACAACACATCATTGCACTGAAACTTGACGTTACTGTCTTCGACCTTCTATCGAGGTTTCGCCCTAGAGACTCACTCCGTTAGATGTATCATCTAGAGTAAGTTCGAGTGGCACTGCTGTTTATACGGATAGCAAAGACTACAAAAATCATCTGCAGGTTGCATGAAGCGACTGTGTAGTCACGGATATCGTTGAATACGGAACATCAACTGTTACCTANCAATTGTCAAGCAGTGTAAAACAAACTAATACCTATGTACAGTAATTATACTCAGCAAATTGAAAGTCTGGAAATTTAGTTGTCTTAATAAAATACTTCTACTTACCTCTGCCAAACTCACACGTTACGGTTAAAAATCGTATTGCACATACTGTCTAATATATAGAATTCCCGTGTAAGATATCATAAGAATAATATCATTTCAACGCTTTTATTTATGTGTTATTAATTATCACCTTAACGACTTTTACATTTTATTTTCAAAATTGCGAATACACTATGTTCTCGTTACGACTGNTTTTCACGCGAATTTTGCTATCTCACTTTGAACAATATACAACACTCAACTTTNCACGTTCACATATGACATTTAAATTACTTAAAGTAGAAAACTGAACTAGCATTAGCTTACTGGGTTTATAGTGCTCTTGATGATATGTAGTGCTTAACGTCCTATCGACACCTGACCGGTCATGTAAGGACGATGAACAATGTTTATTATGATTAATGAAGATGAATGGACATCACAAACATCCATGGCTTACGCGGGATTCGAGCCGACAACTTCTTTGGCCAGAGCAAGGTGCTCTAACCACTAGACCAAGCAGGTCGGCTGTGTAGTGCTCGTAAAGGTTGAACGAGTTGTGAGAAAGCACGGAGCGGGTGTGGAAATATGATTAATATTCTTTGAATAGACAATATAAGAGCAGTTCTTACAAGTGAAGCTTCTTACACTTTGCATATTTTGNGGCATATACGTTCAGTACTGTAGCAGCATATATGTGTTATCTTCAGTCACCACGTGAAATCAATAACTAGACTAATGGTACTGTATCATGTTCAATTATTTGAGTGCGACTTTTTTCTTTTTTAATATGGCTAGTTTTGCAGGAAAACTTTGGTTTACATTAACCTACACATTATAAAGAACAGCAAAACCTAGGTTCATATTTGTCAAAAACGACAGCCACGTTTAACTATATAGAGACCCGGTGAGCTTTAATGAAAAGGAAAGGTGTTACGTAGTTCGTTACCGCTTGTATGTTAGACTCAAAATACTCGACANTTAACACAACACAGGTAAAATACTATTGGCCCTGAATAGAAATGTATCTGTTATATGTCAGATATTCTACATGATGTTGATCATAGTTAATCCTAAATATGTATTGGTTTAAATTTTAGTATTGGATCATATTAACAGTAATAATACAATACAAGTACAACTATATAATTTGCACACGACGATACATACAAATACAGGGTGATTCTTAAGTGATGGTACAAACTTCTATGGTAAGTTCATGAGACTAATACAAATCGATATTCAAGAGTGATATTTTTTTTTAATCGCTCCAATTTTTAGATATTTATTTTTTAAACAAAGTGATAAATATGACAACACTGTAAAATAAATATTTCAGTTTGTTTTGTTAGATAAGAGTTGTTGTTCACGAATGGCACAGTGATAGTGGTTTTACCTCTTTATCGTATGTTCAAGCTGTACCACGTTCGAAACTCGCGTGCACCAACAATTTTTTTTCAGTCACATACTAGGGCTAACTTGAAAGGATTGAACAGATTAAAAGTTGAAAGTTTTAAAGATTTTAAAATTGAAAAAAAATTCTTCACATTCTTCAACAACAGCTTTTGTTTAACTGAAATGTTTCTTTTTACAGTGTTGCCA
>KZ872902.1:10299-23221 GCA_003456935.1 Machilis hrabei
GCTATTGACTCAAATTTATTCTGACATTTGCCGGCTCTTAATTTTTCATTCCCACGTTTACATTAACCAGAAAGTGCATTTGACTGGCAGGGTTTCTTCTATATTTTTTTTTACCTGAAGTTGTTCTTATTACTTTTCTCATTTTGAGCAATTAGCCTAGCAGTTATTAATGATTGAATGTCTAATAATAACAACCAAATAGTACAAAATACTTTCCGTCATTACAAATACTTTTGTACATTGTGAATGATGTGTGATATTTTATATGGTTTTGAATGAAGGTTGTGTTTATGTTGTATGTATTCACACACAATCAAAGCATGAGTTTAGTGAGCACAAGACTGATTATCCCCATTTGTGAATTGTGTGGGGAAAATGCTCAACATGTTCTCATTAACTCTGCACTGTGATGTTCCACCATGGAATTGTGGTAAGCGTGTGTTTTTTTATTAGTGTTTTATAAGTCACATGTATACTGTAAAAATAAAGAGAGATTTCAATAAATCCTGCGTTATTCTTTTCAACTATCATGGAACTCGCGAAACTTTCAACTAGCTGTGTTGGTTTCTTGTTTACCTTATGTGTTTATTGAATAAAGTGAAGAAATTCAATTCATTAAGGGACATATATGGATAAGTTTACTGAAGGATCTATAACGTTTCCACACATGTACACTGTAAAGTTCTTTTGTGTGGAAACTTTATAGATCCTTAATAAACTCGCCATTTTTGTGTGTCATAATTTCAACCCATTAATAGCTTGACTTTTTAACCATATTTTGGAAAGTAGATGCTTGGACAATTCGTGACTCCCAGCCAAGTTCAGTGGTTAAAACAAGGATTAGAAGGTCCACATTCTTCCCAGATGATTAACATGAGTTATAAAGTAGTAAGTACTAAGTACCTTTACTAGGTTTTTAATACGGTTGTTATGCCCATATTCTCAGATTTATTTGGGTGTATATGTAAAATAACTAATGTTTAGTTTTGCATTCTGTTATTCGTTTCTATTGCAACATCAAATCCAAACTGCTTTGGAGAAAAATTATCATGTTTTACTCAGTCTACAACTTTTGCATTTTTGTTTTTGAATAACTAGTCATAATTTGAAATCCATTTCACCATCACTTCAGGGACATTTATTGATTTCCAATACCATGTTATTTTACAGATATCTTTGTTTTTCTCCTTCAATGGATATGTTTGTACCTTTGAAGTGCATGTAGTTACACTGTTTGTTTATCTTTGACTGATAAATAGGGTCCTGAGATTTTCACAATACACGATAAAGGGAAATGTTGTAGAATGTGATTTTTTTTACTTCTAAACAATTTGTATGTTTTGGTAATAAATGAAAGTGGATTTAAACTTGTGCCAAATTCGAAATTATGGGAAACTAGGGAAATTAACTATCTTTTTATGCAGTGGAACTTCAATTGCGAAACTTAATCACTCCAAAGGTGTTAGTTACCATTTTCCTCTTCCCTTCCATGTGTAAATCTGTTCTTTTTTTATCCTCTTATTTTTCCTAGTTTCACTTTCTTTCCGTCTATCTTCTCGGTTGTCTTTCCACTCCTGTCATTCTTCTTTGATATTTCTTCTATATTTATTTGTTCCTCTCCTTTCTTTATACTACATTACTTTGTTCCTATTCCTTTTCATTTCCTTCTTCTAAATTACTTAGTTTTTTCTTCCTTCTACATGTCTTTGTTCCTCTCTTTCTCTCCATTCTTTCCTCTCTTTTCTTTGTTCCTCTGTCCACTTCTTCATTTCTTTGTTTGTCTTCCCTCACAATTCTTCATTGTTTATTTATTCATCTTTCCTCTCTTTTATATCCTTTACTTTTCTTTGTTCTTTTTTCTCTCATCTTTCTTTGTTACATTTTCTTCTATATTTCATCATTTATCTTTCATTCTGTTTCTTTATTCCTGTTCATTAGTTTTGACTGAATCAAGTGTATTATGTTGGTTTTGTGTTTTTCTCCCTCTAAATGCTATATTAAATGACAGTAGTAAATTGACAGGTTCACAAAATATACAAATTTAAGTTGGCAAATGAAATTAAACAAGGACAAATGACTCATTTTTGTTATTGATATGACCAGATTAAATCTTAACATATAAAAGTCTTGAATTTTTGTACTGCCTATATTATTTTATTGATGAAGTGTGAGCCCACTGATAACCACGAAATGGAGTAGCTGTGTCAATTATCGAGTATTATTATGGGTTCAAACTTACAAAAAAAAGTCATGCTGGCTTATTAAAAAGCCACTCCTCTCTGTTATAAAGCTGAAATTCAAATGCTAAATTCCAAATTCAACCTGCTAAAATCTCAGGACCCTACTGATAAAGTATTGGCACTTCACTAACAGATGGACTTCGGAGGGACTTGCCGAATCAGTGCAGTACTTGAAAGAGTTTACTGTTATGGGAAATAGCATTTGATCTCAGCAACTGTATATATACCTGATTAGTTAGCAAACGGCAGAATACTTTTACCATATATTTTAGTTTTGGTAAAGATAGGGTGTACTACAATATAAAGGCACTACAGCTTAGAAAATTAACACTCACTTGAGGGGGGATCAATGGCTCTAAACCCTATAGCTCTAACAACCTAAAAAAGTGTTTCCAATTTGTAAAATTTATTAAACAAATAGGAGCCAGATAAAACAATTTGATAGGAGCTTCAAGGGTGTCAAATTTATATAAATTGTCCTAATTGATGTAGTGCAGCCCCCTTCAATATGAAAGTGCTGTTTTTTCCCCAGTAAAAGTTATAAAAAAGTTGAACATGAAAGAGGATGGAGCTGCCACAGTGTCTCAAACTAAAAATGGGACTAGAAGCAACAAAATTATAGTAAATGCTTACTAATACGGAATTCAGGATAGTTCGGACTGCCTTTTTTACTTATTTTTTAAGGAAATGCACAATAAATTCACTATAGAAATGTTTTTTTAAAATGATTTTGGAAAGCTAATGCATACTAAGCATGACACTACAGTTTTTATCTTAGACACAGTATTTCAGATATGTTCACTAAGTTAGGATTTTATTTAACTGATGTATCCCTTACTATAGCTTCATAGAATATATTTTAGAAAATATTACCGTATATAATTCACACTAGGTTAGTCCAAATTAGTGAGGGTTTACTGTGTAAATTTTCAACTCTTAAATGATAAAGAAGTATGCCTATAAAGAGTTTTTATATATCAGATTAGAACATTATGTAGGCTATATCAGATGAATAGACCCTAGCACTAATGTGAAGTTTTTAATAGAACTGTAGTGATGAAATTTCTTATATCAAGGGAACTTCTGTGACATTTTTCCCCATGTCTGGAAATCCTGGAAAAACTATGGAATTTAGCCAATCATCCTGCAATTTTGAAAATATTGAAAACTAAATTACACAGATCAAAAAGAAAAAGGATATTCTTTAAAATCCAAGTGTAAACAGATGATTTAAAGTTCAATTCCTAAACAGTCTGCATGGACTAAGTGGTGGTGGTGGGTAAAGAAGTAAAAAAAAAATTCTTGTAAATCTTTTTCTACATCAGAACTTACATAACTTGACTCTGGAATTTTCTAATTTTACCCTGGGATTTTAAATCTGTGATTTGCTATACACCTTGAGTCAAGCCATTTATCCTTGTCACCATCACACACGGTCGTCATTGTAAAATCCTCCATACTGTAGTTTGAGTGATATTAAATTCCAGACTAGTGCGTATTGTTTAGTTTTCTAGTCTTCACCTAACAGTTTCTGCCACATAGTCTTCTACACTGGAATGCCCCTTGCCACCGTTCATGTGTGTTGCACATCTCATCTGAATGAAGCAAGTGTACCAGGCTGTAATGTCCATTATTTCCATTGGATTATTGCTATACATGATTTTAAATTTTGTTTGGACGGCAGTGCAAGATTGTGATTTGTGATATTGCAAGGTTAGTTAAGTACACATTTAAATAAATTATCATTTTCTGTGGTAAATGAAATGCCATCTGAGGAATTTGGATGAAAACATCTTGGTATGGGGCATTTGGTGTTTGGTACTGGTCAAGAATAGCATTATAATTTTAATGAAATGTTTAGCACAGTATATAAACTTACAAGGAGAGGCTACGAGAATTGCATCACCGATTTCAACCATACTTAATGAGGTATATGGAAAATAAAGAGACATTCTTGCCAATCGGCCTTTGCTTTCAAAATATTAGCATTTCAAATTGTGAGTTTGAGCATTGAGCTATCCAAGTACAGTATAAGTTGCATATCAACTAAGAAGCTCAGTTGGCTCAGTGGAAAAACGAGTTGGCAAGCGAGCATCTCTGGTTCGAATCCCTGCATGAGCAGATATTTTTATGTCAGAGAACCAAAATCAAAAAAATATAGACGAAGCAATCTTAATCAACAATATATGGATGTTTATTTTGTACAGTATGTAATCGCTAACCTTATGTAGAATAGTGTTACACACCGACTTCATTACAAATTGAAGTAACCAGAGTTATACATATTCTAATGTTCTTCTTTATGAACATCATCATGTTGTGATCCTGAAAAATCTTTCGGATCGTAGACATCGTAAAAACGGAAAACACAGATAATCCCTGCACCAAGAACATCTTACCAAAACAACAAACTTTCCACAATCACATCATACCTCACATTCTTTGGAAAACACTTCATTAACATTCATAAACCCATTCCTTGTTTCCACCAATTTTTCAGCATACCATGCATATTGAACCATTGTCTTAAAAATGGGTGCACTTAACTGATTATGAATTAAAGAATGTATGCAAATTGCATCCTCTCTACTGTTTATTTGGAGACTTACCTGTAAACGTATGTATTATTTTGCAACTGCCAACACACACCTTAACCTCTGTGTAAAAATAGATGTCACGCAGAAAGGCGTGCACCTCGGAGGAATGATATGTAATTGGCATGTATGTCCTCCCCCCCATCGGTGTATTTGTTCTTGAAAACTGCAGAATTTGTCTGCCCTCCCCAGGAATCCAAAATTAACAAAATCTACTAATTACTGACGTACTGCGTGAGTACGTTTTCAATATACAAACTGAAATGTTCCCCCGGTTAATTTTCCAGATTCTTAAGCAGTTACATACATATTGTATTTGTGTATGAGCTTTTGTACTTGCACTTGAGGTCTCGATTGTCCTTTCAGCTCTTGTACACACAAAAAAACTTTTGGGAGCAGTTGTCCCGAAGCTGTAATTGAATATTGTGCCGTATATGAAATTATGAATGCGTGATTTTATTCATATCTCCCAGATTTACTTCGACGATTTTGTCTCCTACGTGTGTTTAAGTACTTTGCACATTCACTATGTATTCGCAACCAGTCTGATTGGTGTTAATGACAAAGTCTGCATCAAATTTTTATAGTAACCTAGCGGTGTGTTTTTGAAATATCTCTGCTGATTGCATTGTCTCTTCTAACTATACTTTATCATTTGAGTTCACGTATCAAGTAACTTTGTGCTAACGAATTCAATGAACCTTTTTTGAATTTAACAACCCATGCAGGCAAGCTGTAAAATTGAAATCAGGTGATGCAAGTTGGGATGCTGCTGTCAATGCCCATTGTCGGATGGTTCTTGTTGTGAAGGGCAACTTGTTTTCTCTAGCTTCACGAAAGCGATCATACGTCCAGTTGTCGATTATCACATATTTAGTATAGGTTTTTCCTACATTCTGAACATCAATTTTCCATTGTATAAGCTGGATTTTACTTTTCAGCATACTAGCTCCATTTCTTTTTCACTATGTCCAACGCCTTAATTTTGGCATCTAAAGTTACATGGTCATATATTCTTTTTCTTTTCGGGTCGGTAACTGTCGCTTTCAGGAATTGTGTCATCAAATTGGTAATCAACAGCTTCATCGATAGACATTTCTTCAGCAAAGTCTCTAAAATCACATTTTGATCATGTGGTCAGAAAATTCGTTTCGCAGAATCAATGCTTTGGATGAAATGTTCTCACTAACAGTACATCCAACAACACCCATATTTGTAACAGACTCACACACCAGTGGAAGGCATCAGTAACATCCTGTTAGCAATATTTTGACATGTGTAACCAAAGCTAAAGAGTTTTGTGATTACATAGTCTAAAAAGTAAACATTCGTATTTTGTTTATTATTTCTTTTAATATGAGAATTAAAATATGTACGAGTCCTTTATAATGTTGATTATGATTGCTTCACCTATATATATATATATATATTTTTTTATTTTGGTAATCTGATGTAAAAATATCTGCCCATGTGGGGATTCGAACCTGGGACGCCCGCTTGCCAACTCGTTGTTTTCCCTCTGAGCCAACTTAGCTTCTTAGATGATATGCAAAGTCTACTTTACTTGTATAGCTCAATGTTCAAACCCTAAATTTGAAATGCTAATATTTTGAAAGAAAAGACCCATTGGCAAGAATGGTGAGACACGTGTCTCTTTAGTTTTCGTACACTGTCACCTCATTAAGTATGATTGAAATATGTGATGCAATTCTCATAGCCTCTCCTTGTTAGTTTTGTATTCAGCATTATGCACTCATTTCATTGAATCAGTGCCTGTTCATACACGTACCTTGTGAATACGGCATCAGAACTACTCTGATAACTAATGTGAGCTGATCCTTAGAAAGAAAGGTGGCCATGGCCACCTACTGTCCCACGATGATTGCTGGCACTGAGTTGCAAGTTAAAGTGGCTGGTCTAGAGAACTACATTTCAGCTCAACACTAAAACAAGCATGGAGATGAAGTACTGTTTATTAGTTCTTTACATCGTTGTATACATTCTTTATTTAGTTTAGTTTTGTCTAGTTGTAAATATTCAGATAACTTCTAGCTTACATATAACAGTTATTAAACTAGCTGTAATTCAGAATGTACTTGACTACACAGTGCACAATAAGCAACTTAATATGTGGTACAGCGTAGGCTTTGACATTTCTATTAGCTATGCAGCAGCTATTCAAAAATAAATTAATTTAATAATAGATATCACTAACTATTTTATCTCCTCTGTTTGCTATCCACAAGTTAACATTTCAAAGGGAAGCAAAAGTAACTGCTTCAGGTTGGAGATAAAAAGCAAATGTATTTCACAATCATGATTTTTTGTCTCAGAATAGTCACATCGACAGACTCTGTGATATGGGAAAAAAAATTTCTGTTTCAACTTTACCCCAATTTCATATTTAGATATTGCAGAGCTAAAGTGTAATGGGAATGTCTGGAGATTATTGAAAGGTCAAGAAGTAACCAGTTCCAAAATACTCTTTCCTGTACAGTGAAATATATTGTTAGTAAAGAATACCAATTTTAAGTTAAAACACTAACAAATACATGTGAACTGGCATAATTATACGAGGTTATTCAAAAAGAAAGCAGATTTACAAATTTTTATTACAAACAAGCTAAAAGAAAAAACACATACCTGCACATCACTGGATAAAGGAAAGTTCAAAGTTTTATGTTCATTGAGGCTTTATGCACTCAACATGAGCACCATTTGTTGCACGACAAACATAAAAACAGTAGTCCATTTCTTGCCATACACGAATCAAAAATGCAACATGCATTCCACCTTCAATTCAATAAAGAGCCTCGTCGTCATAAGCAAATTTACGAGTGGCATACAAAATTCGCAGAAGTTGATTGCATGCGCAAACAGAAAAGCACTGGTCGTCCACGCACGTCCAATGAAAGTGTTGATCGTGTCCGACATGCATTCGTACGGAGCCCTAAGAAATCCACAACACGGGCAAGCATGGACCTTGGACTTCCTCAAGCAACGGTATGGCGTGTTTTTAGACACTTCCTGCATATGAAGCCGTACACATTGCAGTTACTGCAGGCATTGTGTCCTGGCGACCATAATGGAAGGTACGAATTTTGCAGGGTGTGCAACATTTTACTTTTGATTAGTCTTCATGGGAATTTTTCTTTTTTGGCAAGCTGCTCTGTCTTGTCTAGTGGCTAGCATACCGGAGGTTTGAATCCCGTGTAAGGCATGATGTTTGTCCATTCACCTTCATTAATAAAAGAAAGCATTGTTCATCGTCGTTAAATGTTATGAAACACCACAAATCATCATTATTTAAGGTTCTCAAATTGAGGGATAACTTACTAAAAACATCATTGTACTAGATACAAATACAGGGTGTTTAAAAACTCGTATGTAAAAATTGAACCACACATTGGTGACAGCCTCAGGAGCAATTCGAGATAGGGAACCCATGTCCGGTGTGAAAGTTTTATCACTCTCTCATATGTAGCATCAGCATGTATAAAGGCCATAGAATTTAAAAAAAAATTAATTCTTCTTTTCGCTTTATATTTCCTTCTATTCACATGTTATCAGGTGAGAGAGTTGCCCAAAACTGAGTACCTCTCATACTACACACGTAAAAAGAAAAACAGTCCAGTACAGTACTTGCCTACCTCTCTCCACTGTTCACACAACTTTCAAAATGTAAACAAACAATGTTGCACACTAGCAATGTACAATCCAAAACTTTAAATTCACAACAAATAAATGTAAACATTATTTGTAAATAACTAAAATAATTATAAATCCTCTAACATAAATATTCTCCATAAATACATTTGAAATACAACATTCACATTCTCCCCTATTTCAAATACATGCAAACAAATCCTTATTTAAAATATTAAATCAACAAAATGCCTAAGCTTACTGACTTTACCATAGGTTTAGTAAATAAATCTGCTATATTATCATTTGTTGATATATATAACTCATAACAAATTTATCCTCCAACAATAATTCTCTAATGTAATGATAATGACCATCAGTATGTTTCCTCCTTCAATTTATTACAGAACCATTTGAAAACAAAATGGCAGATTGTTTATCACAAAATATAGTAGGCTTACTTACATGAAACAAGTTTTCAGATTCATTCAAAAATCAAAATGTTAATATACCAAATTAACTCCACCACTGCAAGATCAAGTGCTACATATTCTGCTTCCATGGCAGACTTTGATATACACTTTTGTATGGATGATTTCCATCCCATAAAATTCCACCAAATTACCATATGTGGCCACTGAACGAACGTCTGGAATCTAACGCAGTGGCCCACGATGTGTCCGAGTACATTACTAAATCAAATGAATTAGCCTTTGACAAATTAATCCCATAATTAAAAGTACTTTTCACATATTTAAGAACATTCAACAATCCCTTCTAATGTTGACTATTAAAACAAGATGAATACTGAGCAAAATATATGACAGGGTACATAATATCAGGTCTTGTTCGGTTTGCAAGAAACAACAAGGATCCCAATAACTCTCTAGGGTAAGTCACATTTCATATCATCCTCTCCAAACTGAATACCTACATCCTTAGGGGTATAAACATTATGTTGAGAGTCACCCCAAAACGTTGTGATAGTTTATTAATGTATTTAGTTTGACACATGATATGGCAATCTTCTGTCAAATGAAACTCAACACCTAATAATTCATTAATAGGACCTAAATCAACAATGTCATATCTTGTAGAAATTAAGTAAAAAATTTCTCTTAATACAGTATTACATTTCACAAATATTGTGATATCATCGACATACAGTAATACAACACCTTTCATATATAATCTGTACATACGTGCACAAACCTTTGAATTTATAAAGCTCAAATTCAACAAAGTATCTGATATATGATTATTCCACTTACGACCTGATTGTTTTAATCCATATATTGATTTTTTCGGCCTAAAACTAAATCTCTATCCTTCTCGATTACATGACCTGATTGTTTTAATCCATATATTGATTTTTTCGGCCTAAAACTAAATCTCTATCCTTCTCGATTACATGACCTTTAGGAATCTCCATGTACAGTTCCTCATTTAAATTACTATAAAGGTATGCACACTTCACATCCAATGAGCATGTGTCCATCCCAGTAACACAAAAAAAAAAAAAACAATTTAATTACATTAAAATCAATCACAGGCAAAAAGGTATTAAAATAGTCACTGCCAAATGACTGTCGAAAACCATGGGCAACTAATCTTGCCTTAAATTTCTGTATAGTTCCATCCACATTTGGTTATAACCTTTTTACCTTCTGGTCTGTTAACTACTTCCCAAACCTTTCTTTCTTCCATGTTCTGCAATTCACTTTGCATTGCTTGCTCCCAGCAATTTCGATTGAGAGATTTTTTAACATCCTTATAACTGTTTGGTATCTCGATGTTACAAGCCATATATTGTTCTTCAATTTTGCTTTCTTTTTCTTTCAATAAATTCGGATGGGTCTTTGAGTCACTGAAATCAAATTTCTCTCGTTCAAAGGGAATATTTCGTGCTTCACAGACATCTTAAACTTCTTTCAAAGATTACACTTTTCTTTCCCATACCAAAAGTACACATCAGTTCTGGTTCCAGTTTTACGATGAACTTCTTCTTTTGTCCACTCAGGGACTTGCACTGATACCTCTTGCTCTTTTGGTGGGCTATCTCTCCTTCCCCATGTATCAACATTCATCGGAATATTCTGTTGTGTCCTTTGCTTTAATGAATCTGTTGATTCAGGAGAGGTTGGTACACTTACATCAGTATCCACCAACTCGTTCGATTCGTCGTTATCATTCTTAAAACATGGTATAACCTTACAATCTTCATAGATATCTCTAGATCCCAGAACCTTTTCATCAATTTTTATTCTTTTCAATTCGCTTATACGATTACTCACAGGATCAAAAATATGATATCCCCTTGTGTAATGCGCATACCCTACAAGGATCCCTTTACGTGACTTAGGTTGTAACTTATTCCTATATCTTTTTGGTATATGGAAAAACGCTAATGACCCCCAAATTTTAAAGTGTGAAATGTTCGCTTTTCTACCGTACCATAACTCAAAAGGTGTGACATTTGGATTTGTTGCATGTGGTATCTGATTTTTCGTATGCACATAATACTGAAGTTCTTCAGCCCAATATCCATCGGATAACCTAGAAGAGACAAGTAAGGTTCGCACTCCATCAACCGCATCATAATTCATTTTCTCTGCAACACCATTTTGTTCTGGAGTATAGACATTCGTTAATTGATGTCCAATTCCAACACTTGTCAAATACTTGTTCATTTTTTCTGAAGAAAATTCCATATCACAATCACTACGAATGTTCATGACTTTAGAACCAAGTTGACGTTCAATTTTAACAATAGAATCCTTAATTTGCTTAACAGCATCAGATTTACATGCAATTGGATTAACCGCTATCCATCTAGAATAGTTGTCCACAATCCCTAGAAAATATCTAGCACCTCCAAAACTTGAACATGGAGCAGGTCCCCACAAATCAATGTGTAATAATTCCAAAGGATGCAATGATTGTATTCCAGGCAAACATCTAAAGGGCCCCCACTTTAACTTCCCCTGTAAACTATGGTGACACACGGCATCATCTTTTGAAACTTTTATCACACCTGTGACCAGACTATTGGAAATTATTCGATAAACAGTGATGTGATTCACATGCGCACACCTTTGATGCCCATAATTTCAAGGAATCTTCCCCTTCCAATAAATTCAAATCTATATTCATAGAACTGTTTTATAACCCATTACAGAATACACTCTATCCTGCTTTTCAACACAGGAATAAATTATGCTTATAATAAAAAATATTCAACAGTCCATTTTTCCCATTAAATGAGAAACCGGAAGCTTCAATCTCACCAAAACTTATTAAATTCCTTGACAACTCAGTAACATAGTACACCTGCCGCAACTGTACACCAATATCACGGCCTGTTTCACATTTCAACTTTAATTCAACTATCCTTAACCTTCTGCTTTCAATTGACCTTTAACCTGTTTAACAATTTTATATTCAGGCCTAAAAGTTTTAAATAACTATTTATTACAGAAGTGACGTGTTGCCCCTGTGTCGAAAACAAATCTATCCTGGAGTGCCGATTCAGTGGAATATACTTCACATATCCAAGCACCAACTATAAAACTGGCATCTCCACCTCGACCTGCACTATTACGCTTACCAGGCCTGTGACCACGAATAACATAACCACGGTAAGTGCCACGACTTGCTCTCGATTGAATATTGGCTTCATCACTTTTGTATCTTGTAGGGCAATTACGAGCAATATGGCCAGATTTGCCACAAACATAACAAATAATACTCTTATTTGGAGCACCGATTGCATGCTGGGAAGTGTCAGTTCCCTTTGTGCTCACAGTATTAGCAAATGCCCCAATAACAATTGAATTGTTATTAGTAATCACACACAAGTTTACAACACGACCATCTTCTGCTAACAATGCAGTAATGACTGCTACGGATGTAAAACTGGTATTACCAAGTTGTTGTACAATAACATCAAAACGACTAGGTAAACCAGAAATCAACTTGTAAGCAAGTTGTGTATCCGCAATATCACAGTTGAAATTCTTTAATCGGTGCACAATATCCTGTAATCTTGCAATATACACATTCAATGACTCATCAGTGTCCATTCTTGCCATAAAAAATGCTGATAACAGCCTATCAATCATCGCTTTTGAGGATGGTTCAAAGTTCATCGTTAATTTGCCCCATACTACCTTTGGATCTACGATATTATGTATGATTGGTTTAATATTAGACTCCAATGACAGAAATATAGTAGATAATGCTCTGTCTCGCCCCCGTTTGAATTCTATTCTCTCTTTCGAGGTTGTACTTGAAGGTGGCTCGAGGATCTTATCTGCATCCACATTAGTCACAAACCCATGCAACCCTCGTTCTCGCAACAGCATTTCAACATCCTCCTTCCAAACACGATAATTGCTTGACCCCTTTAATTTACCAAAGTCCAAAGCACTCCGAGAATCTCTG
>KZ872903.1:19438-36411 GCA_003456935.1 Machilis hrabei
CAGCCCGAAAACTCAACATTTTCAGCCCGAAAACCCCCCTTCCGTGTGTCCTTTGTAAAAAGTAATTTCAAAAATGAATTCTACACATGCGATTTACCTATATTATTTTTTAC
This sequence comes from Machilis hrabei, assembly GCA_003456935.1. Lineage (NCBI taxonomy): Eukaryota > Metazoa > Arthropoda > Insecta > Archaeognatha > Machilidae > Machilis > Machilis hrabei. The sequence goes on from KZ872903.1 coordinate 19,552, forward strand.
CACGTTCATCTAACTTCAGTGTTTGTTGAGATATTCGACTGTTACACCTTAACTGATACACCCTGTATGTATTTAACACAGCAAACAAGTTTGCATCTTAAATATAGTTCTATAACTAATTTGAAAAAAAATCAAACACAGCCCTGAAAGTTTACTTATTGTTGGCCATCCAGCCTGTTCTAAACTAAACTAAACTAACTAACTAATTCTCTCTCTCTCTTTATATACAGGGTGTTTCAAAAAGGTGGGAAGTAACAACATGGCGACATTCCCTAATGGAAACTGAGTAGAAAAGTTATTTACCAAAATTTGATACGCCCAATAGTTTTGGAGCTACAAGACGATTTATCTGGCCAATCACGGAGAGTGTTGCTTGTACAGGCACCCTAAACATCAAGGGCGTAGCACTACAGCAAACGTGGTCTGGCTCTAACGTTTATGTGTGGGGTGAGTAGCAAGGAGCCTTCTCAAGCCGTTACATCAAACACCAGCCATCATGTGAATGGTACTGGTAGGGTGGAGCAGGGGTAATGTAGAAGACCGTCACACGGATAACCAGGGTTCAAATCCGTTACGCTACTACAATTTTTTTTTTACTTTGTATGAAACAAATGAAAACAAATTGCGGAACTCACTGTTTTAATACGTGTCTACAATTATTATTAAATATCCAAATTTGTAAACGAATAATAACGCGATTACAATTTAGCCCAACAAATTTGCACTATATTTTTGGTATCTACCATTACAGCACTACTGCTTGTTAATAGGTCATTAAATATGCAAATTTAACATTGCGTACATTCGCTTTGAAGGAATTACAAATGGGCTGTGGCACTTTCGTTACACTGAGGGCTGTACAAAAGCACTGACTCAAAATAATGTTACTAGTGGGCAGTGGCATTACATTTTCTACTTACAAGGAGAGGTCACGACATACATCTCTGATTTCAATCTGACGTAATGTGAAAATCAACAATAAAGACACACGTGTCTCGCCATTATTGTCACTTAGACTTTCCTTTCAAATATTAGCTTTCACAATTTTGGAGGTGAACCACTGAGCTATTAAAGAATACTAGATGTTGCATCTCTACAGAGAAGCTCTGGTATCTCAGGGGTAAAGAACGAATTTGGCAAGCGGGTGTCCCGGGTTTGAATCCCTGATGGACAAATATTTGTCGTCGGATTAAAACAATTACACACATACCATAAGTACAGCAATTACAATCAACCTTATAAAGGTCAGATACATTTGTAATCCCATACAGTATTTAATTACATAATCAACATAATATTAAATGTGTAGTTTTTAGGCCACAGTATGTATACACACATCTCTTTGTTAGGTTAGTAATTATGTTTTGCATGACAATGCACTGTCGAAAGGTCAGTCTAGTTTCGATGTCGACGCTACCGGAAATGTTTAACGCGAAAGGTTCTTCAGGATCACAACATGGTGATGCTCGTAATGACGGACATAAGATTCTTACACGCTTTGAGTACTTCACTTTGTAATTCAGTCGTTGTGTAACGTGAGTTTTGATTTCAAATACTAGAAATAATGAAACTATTATTATGTTGTTGATTACCGTATTTATTTAAACATAATAATACAAATATGTGTGTGTCCTTTATTAAGGCTGATTATGGTTGATTTACGTATGGTGTGTATTTAATTTTTTTTCATCAGATCAAGAAGTCTGACCATGCGTGGATTCGAACCCAAGACTCCCGCTTGACAAACACGTCATTTACCCCTGAGCTGTCTGAGCTTATTTGTTGTGACGTAAGGATTGGTATTCTTCAATAGCTCAGTGGTCAATCCCACAATTTTNGAAGCTAACATTTTAAAAGACAAGGCCCATTGGCAAGAATGGCGAGACATGTGTCTCTTTATTTTCCATATACTGTCACCTCATTATGTGTGATTGTAATCGGTGATGCAAATTGTCGCGTCCTCTCATTGTTAGTAATCAATGACGACGTTTTCAATGTTGTACATGTGAACGAATTAGTGGAAAACCATGTGGATATTTAATAATAATTGTAGACACGTATTAAAACAATGTGTTCCACAATTTGTTTCATACAAAGTAAAACAAAAATTGTAGTAGCGTTACGGATTTGAAACCTAGTCATCCGTGTGACGGTCTTCTACGTTACCCCTGCTCCACCCGAACCAGTACTGTTAAAATGATGGCTAGTGTTTGATGTAACGGCTTGAGAATGCTCCTTTCTACTCGTCCCACACATAAACGTTAGTGCCAGACCAGGTTTGTTGCCGTGCTACGCCCTTGATGTGTAGGGCGCCTGTACAAGCAACGCTCTCCGTGATTGGCCAGATAAATCGTCTTGTAGCTCCAAAACTATTGGGCGTATCAAATTTTGGTAAATAACTTTTCTACTCAGTTTCCATTAGGGAATGTCGCTATGTTGTTACTTCCCACCTTTTTTGAAACTCTCTGTATATATAATAATAATAATAATAAAAAAAACGTAATTATGAACAGAAGGTAATGAAGTTCATAACGAAATGTACATTATATTTCTTTACGCATGAATAACTAAATTATAATTACGCTGGTAAAGGTTTTCCAAGAATTTTTATTGTCATCAGATGTGCAATGTTTGAGAATTAGGGCGCTACGTTCTTTTATTGAAATGTCGTTCATCACATTAATCCTCCTCTCTGCTTCTGCACTACTAACTGCAATAACACTGGCAGTTTTTTTTAGCACGTTCTATGTTGTATGGAATGAAGGAGCTAGTATCTATGTCTCTGCTATCAACACAATCTCTGAAATCATTTAAAGAAATGTCACACTTTAATATGCCACTTAGTGTCTGCAATTGCTGTTCTCCTTCCACCCATGGTGACATAACGTTTGAGGGCCAAGTTGATGGATCTAAAAGTTCGAATGACTTATGAAGATCGTTGAAACGTTCTGTGTTAGCTGTTAATGCACTATTTGTAATTTACATTGTATGGGAAGTTGTTAACATTCGGACTTGCTTTTGGTCTATTATGCATTGGTACAACTAACCTCTTGGCAAACGGGGGGTATTTTTCCCTTCCTTCGTCTCGAATGGTATAAATTTAAAATTGTCCGTTCGAATTATGCTCTCGACAGACTTCACATGTTCACCATGTAGCATGTTGTTCTTTCAGATTTATTTATGCAAGGATTATTCTATGAATGAGGCGATCTGCTTTAGGTACAGTCATGTTTCTATTCTGAAGGGCCTCAGACAACAACGACAGCTCTTGTAATATATCGATCATTATTGCTAGATTAAATAAAACAATTCTTGTTGCGTATTCTGCGAGCCATTCCTATTTGTGAGATATCTTTTGTGAAATGAGTGTAAAGAGCTGGATAAGCTCGCCACAATATGGTCCGAGTACTCTCCCCATCTTCACAATTTCTAAACACAGATCAACTCGTGTTGATTTTTGTTTGATGTGTGGTACAGTCTGTAAATTTTGTCCATGAAAACTTTTAAAGTGATTCACATGAGACACTGTATTGATAGCTGAAGTCTGTGACTCAAACAATGCCACACAATTACGAGTATGTTTGGCAATTTCTCACACAGTTTAGCTGCTACCATAGGCGTGCGCACGGGGGCTCAAGAGGGGCCACTTGACCCCTCTAATGTATATGTCTATTTTTTTTTTTGTTTTAATATACATTGCATATGCAAAATTATTTTGTTTAATACTTGACTAGCAATTAGTATGTTTGTTTTTAATCTTTCACGTTGTAAGGTCTTTCGTTAATGAATCAGTGTATTGATCTAATCGGGTAATATGGAAAATATAGGGCCTAATATAATGTTATTACTGTAGTTCCAAAATTTGTTGCTTCTCATACCCCACAGATTTTTCCCTTCCCACCTGTGTAACTAGAATTGCAAAAGGACCTTCTCAAATGGTTCTCAGCCAATATCCTAAAACTATGATGGCAGGCTGCCTGCGAAGTTTCCAGAATACCCTTTTTTCACAAGTACACGTGGCTAGAATACAGTTGTATTGTCGACGCTGCTTTCTGTTTCCCATGTCGGTGCTTTACTTCCAATGACGTGTCTATTAAAGGACGCAATGATTGTGCATTTACAACTAATGGTTTCAAAAAGTGGAAGAAAGTCTACGAATGTGCCACCAGCATAGCTCAGCAATTCAGCTTGGAAAACATAGAGCTACAAAACCCATTGACACTTATTAGATAAACACAAGAAAAAGTGGCTAACTGACCGTGAGAAAAAACGCTTAGAAAACAGACAGATATTAAAACGCTTAGAAAACAGACTGATATTAGAACGTTTCATCCAGATCACTGTGGTGTTGGCTAAAAGTGGGAGACCATTTCGCAGACGTTGTGAAAGTCGTGACAGAGGCCTTAGAGTGAGTAGAACTTCTTGGAGCTTACGAACCAATATTTGCACACCATCTAACAAATTGCCCCCAAAATGGACTGTATACGTGCAACAGGATTCAAAGTGACTTAATAAAATCATTACATAATGTCATTGTCCAATCTGTGTGCTCAAAACTGAATGGAAATTTCTTCTTGGTTATGGCTGATGAAACTAGTGACTGCAGCCACCACGAACAAATGGCTGTACCTGTAAGATATTTTGATGACATCCAAATTTGGTCTAATGAAACATACCTCCCTCTGTAAAGACTCAAGACTGTTGTTGCTGTATCAGTGTACTAAAGTTTAGATGCAACAATGAAAATGTTCAACCTCAGTTGGGAAAAAGCAGTTTGTGTGTGTTTCGTTAGTTCATCCGTAAAGGCTGGACAAGTTTCTGGTGTTCAAATCAGTTGTTAAGAACAAAAATAAAGCTACATTATGTGCACTATTTCGCCCATTATTTAAATTCATCTTTAGTAGGTTGTTCCATGTATCGAATAGCGAACCCCATTCTTTTCGATTTCTTTGGAACTATCCAAATAACACACAACTTTATTAATGGAAGTCCGACACATCATGCAATGTGATCCTTGAGAATCTACCTACAGTTGTTGATACAGTCCCTAAAGTTAACAAAACTACAAAACATCCTGATGTAAAGACAAAAGGTAAAGGACTTCTTGCTCAGTGTCTTGATTTCTATTAAAATACCTGTCTAGAAATAGTTCATCCCATTCTACAAATGATTTTGAAAGTTAGCAAGATCCTGCAGAGTACGAAGATAAATCTCCTAACAGCCACGAAAGAAATCGAAAACCTGCGAACTGCCCTACTCACATTAAAATCTGAAAATTACTTCAATGAAATATTGCCTCTATAAAGTGCAAAGAAAATGACATCCAAATTCCTGAAATAAGAAGGAGGAAAATACCTCGATGCATTGATGACAATAATGAAAATGCATATGTTCTCTGATACAAAGAAAACAGATGCGTATACAACTTTTTTGCCTTTTATCGACACGTTAATTTCTGGAATTTACAGAGATTTAGCCAAGAGACATTAGAAATGAAACTGCCATGGGAAGTACACGGAATATGATTTGAAACTACTCACCACGTTTTTTGTTTGTGTCTTTACACGAACATCAAACTGAATTGCATCTTCTAAAACCTCGCAACAAGGAGGGCCCTCTCAGCTGTTTTGGGTCTATGACCCCAAACAGTTGTGGTGGCCCTCTGAGCATCTACATTACATTTTGGAATGGTACCAACAGTGGACAAAAACCAAAATACGTGCTATACCATTTTCTTCACTTTTTAAACCAAACATTTAAAAGATAATTCACCGATAGGGAGAGAGTTATCCCTTTACATACATTTTTTCATAACTTTTTTTAGCTCAATATATTACATGCCAAGGTAATTTAGTTATTTCTTTCTTTTAACCATCAATATTGAAAAGTAGTCTAAAGGTTGCATACTAATTACCATGTTTAACCCCCAAGGAAGCTTGCAAGTATTGTTAGAAATAATTAATTGTAATATGTCTTTACAATTGTAGAAAGTTATATCATTACGTTTAAAGTGTAGGTATTTGAATGTTGTGTACTTTTATGTTTTAATTAACATTAAGCTACTGGTACATCATATATATAGGGTGCATAGGAAAGTCCCTTTATCCTGGAATAANACCTACTTTGCTGGTTCACTTGCCAATGTGTAGTCAGTTCCAGTAACGTACGGAATGGTCACACTGTCGAATCGCATATGTTCATGAACTTAGCAGACCCATTATGGCAGACCCGAGTTCAGGTTACACATATCGTTAGTGCTTCGTTAGTGCTCATTAGTGCCGCTAAGCACATCGTTAATGCACAAAAGGAAACATCATATTTAAAAAATATATATATATGGGCCTGCTAACTTCATGCCAGCAGACCCACTTACGAAATTCGTTTCAATAATTACTCTAATCAAACGAGCAGTGTTAGTGCTCTCATAATATATATATATATGGGCCTGCTAACTTCATGCCAGCAGACCCACTTACGAAATTCGTTTCAATAATTACTCTAATCAAACGAGCAGTGTTAGTGCCGTCATAATTAACGATAGTGAGCAAAGCCAAACAGCTCCAAACGTGAAAACAGTTGTTTATTTGGTTTGGCTACCGTGATACCAGCAGAATCACCGATGAAAATCGATTCAAAATTCTCTAGAACAGAGATTTTAATTTGCTCGTCAAAGGCTTATTTAATTTGATTTAAGTTAATGCAGTCGAACCCGGATAGGACGCGTTTCAAAGGACTGGAAAAACTCGCATAGGAAGCGGGATATCGCAGTAACTGGGTGCGACTGTATTTGCTAGTGATATCTTTCATTGCTTGGATGCTGACTGTTTGAAGAGAAATAAGTAGGCCTACTTGTCATGTCGGTTTACTTATGATGCTGATAAGGTTATTCTTTGACATAGTTGGGATATATTTTCATTTTGTTAAAAAATGTATTAGCTGGTAATCTTTCGGCTTGTAAGGTATATACCGTACCCCATACAAGATATACAAGGTGTTAACGAAAGACTGATCAGATCCTGTATCATCCCATGTTTGTAGAGATATTTTGATGTTTTTTTCTATGTTTTAGAGCAAACTCCACTCTTTATTTTGAGCATATTTTCATTTTTTCTGTGACTTCCGAATTCGCCGGCATTCAAGTTTTTTAATGTTCTAAGACTCGGAAAAAACAAGGAAAAATTTATATTTTTGGCTTTATTTGACACAAATGCACTAAAGTACTAACGTTTATATATGAAGCACTAACGAGCACTAACGAAGAGCTTCACATTAGCATGATCACGGGGTCAATTTGACCAAGGTGGGTCTGCTGTGTGAAGTTAGCTGACCAATGTTTTTACGTTTGGAGCTGTTCGGCTTTGAGCACTAATGTTAATTATGGTGGCACTAACGAGCACTAGCGCTGCTCGTTCAATCAATCAGAGTAATTATTGAAACAAATTTCGTAAGTGGGTCTGCTGGCATGAAGTTCGCTGGCCCATATATATTTTTTTTAAATATGAAGTTACCTTTTGTGCACTTACAATGTGTTTAGCAGCACTAATGATCACTAACGATAGGTGTAACCTGAACTCGGGTCTGCCGTACTGGGTCTGCTAATTTCATGGACATATTGTGAGCAGGCAATTATTCTAAATAAAGATATGATTGACATAACAATACTTTATTATGAGTAAGGTTGTGGGTTTTTCTTCATCATATAGGACTCTGTTTTTTAGAAATACTGTAGCAAGAAGAAAAATTAATCTTTAGAAATAGCAAAAATAATAATAAAACCTGTTAATAATATTTTTATGATGGAGCTTAAACACACTTGTATACAATTTTCAATCTTTTAAGGAAACATATTTATATTACTTTTGAAATATTTTGAAGGCCTACTTATTTAGTGAATTAGAACTTTGTATAATTGGCTGTTGGGTAACAGTATTTTTCTATAGTTCAAATGAAGTGTTCATTGTGTCATCTTTAGTAACTAAAGAACACTTTTTCTGTTATTACAGAAGGATGCCCATGATGGGACCACTAGGACACATGGGTCCACCGCCAAATAGTATGCCTGGAGGTGGGCCACCAGGGATGATTCCTCAGCATCCAAACAAACCACTTTTCCCTGCTGCAGTATCGGTGGCGCAGGTCAGTGTACAAATATTTGTTATAGATTTGGTANGTTTGTTTGATATAGGAAGTTAACCAGATGGATCTAATACATTTTGGAAAGTACTCNTAGAAGATGATATTATAAGGTAACTTCAGATATGTGTAACTATAAATGCAGTAAGTGATTACATCAGTCTGTTTTTGTGCTGAAATCAAACCCCCTTTTGCTGCTACATCATAACCCACTGTCTACTCTCCTGTAAGACATTGCAACATTTTGTAATGTAGAGATGGTTTTAGGTATGTATGGGATAATTTGTAATTATTATTAGCACGTTCAGTTTTTACATGTAATTATTCTACTAAGCATTAATATGTTTTTGGTATCATGTTTCTGTAGCTTAGTAAACAAATTGATTGCATACTTTTTTTTTTTGTGTGTGAAGCAGCCTTTAGTGCAAAAGGTGCACTCAGAACTAGTAAGTGTTCATTTTTTCAGGGAAAATGTATGATAGAGAGTTGCAGAGTTTGGACACTCGAGGAAAAATGTAGATATGTAATGTAGTAGGCCGTTCTGTGAGTAAAAAGCTTGACACTGTAAGAATGACACGAGACAGTAGTACGTACATGGGTGTACAAAGGTGGTTCGATCCTGCTTTAATATTTAAAACGCTTTTCTACATTAATGAAAAAAGAACATAATGTGATTCATATATTTAAAATTATATTCAGAAAACTTGTATTACATGTTTGTTTATTTATACATACAAAAAAAAAGTAAATAAACAAAAGAGGAAAATGTATTAATTTTAACCTATGTACAGCAGGAGTATATACTTTGCTAGTTTGTTGGTACTCTTAAGAAACTTAACTTTTTAATCAAAATTATATTTTTTTTTATTTGATCTGTTTACCACAAATTCTCTGGCCATGCTGGAAAAACCACAATAATTTAATTGTATTACTAAGTACAGTACATTTGTGGACCAGTTTTGTAACTTTAAAGAAGTTTACTACAGTTTACATTTTTAGAAACAAACAAGTGAATCTGCTTTTACTTTAGAAAACTACAAAATGTGAAGTTTTGTACGGTAGCCTAATTGATAAATATTATGCTTAATTCACATGGTTAATGTATGTTATATGTCAAACAGTGTACCAATTCTTNTATAGTGCTTTCCACATCCTTATGGACATAGATTATAATATTTGTTTTATGATTCCAGACAACATCGTCAGCACCAGTAGGCGCTGATTTCAAACCAATCATGTCTGCAGGGTCATCACACATAGGACCTATAAGACCAACCTTTCCTGCATATAGGTGAGTAAATATGTTAATTTTGTATTCTGTGTCTGGAGATGGAAAGTGTGGTAGTATTTTAAATTACTGCTTGTAGATGCAGTGACATTTATATGAACTTAACGTTATTGTCTTTGTTTCTCAGTATGAATTCAACGGGTGTTCACACCTCCAGTACAACCACGTCCAGTACATCTACTTCAGCAAATGATTCTTCGCAAAAACCGGCGTTAATAGCAACCACAGGAGCATCTAGTAAAATTATTCANCCACCGGAAGACATATCTTTGGTATGGGTTAATTTAATTAAAGCATGTATTGATCCTTGTAGTTGAATGCATTTGAGTGCGAAACAGTACAATATTTGCATGTTTCATATTTTTTTAATCGTAGCTTTTTATTTTTAGTGCAACATAAATGTATTGGTTAAATTTAAGAAACAATAAATTAGATTTTTTAAAAGAAAGAGTGTGACTTTCTACGTTAAAGACTCGTTATCTTTGATAAAACAACTTCCAGGAGCAGTTACACCACCTGTCGTAGAACATTATCAGAAGCTTCTTATTCCTATAAGAGTACATGTAAAACATAAAAATGTAATCGTGTAGCAACCGTGTGAGGTATCATAATGAATGTTGAATCATTTAAATGCTTGAGACAAAGTATAGTGTCATATTATTTTTAATTAACTGGATTTGTCTTCATATTATTTAAAGTTAATTAAACGTATGTGCAAAAGTAAAATCAAGTAAATCGAGGGTAACGGGGCTTTACACTTTGCTTCAAACTTTTAAATGGAATAAGAATCCTGGTTGCTACACAGTTTGATTTTTACGTACGACAGGTAATCCTATCTAACTAAGAATTTTTTAAATGGAACAAGAATTATGGTTGCTACAGTTTGATTTTTACGTACGACATCATGTGTAATCTTATTGAACTAAGAATCTTCGCAAACTAAGTTTATCGTGCGGACTGNATGTGATGTAGCATAAACTTGTATTAGAGTTGAAATGATGCAGTTAAAACAAGCTGTATTCAGAGCAGATGAGGCAGATAGATTAAAAATGGTGCTTGACACATTTAATGAATCCATGTGTAAGCTGGCTACTAAAAGTGCATACAGCATTAACGTTTAGCACGATCTGTGTCTTAATTTCACTTAAATGTTCATTTTTTTTTCTCTGCTATGCCGTATTTTAAATTTTATATTTTCCAACGCTTTAGCCATATTGAAATGGCCGTCGTCAGGATTGTCACACACACAAATCACTATTCTTGAAGTACATTTGATATAAGTGTATTGCTCATCCTAACTTGGCTTTAATTATCTGTCTTTGATATTTTGCGTTTTTGAAGCACCAGCTTCCATGTTATGGGTAACAAAAATCGGTTTGCATGATTATATTTTTTAAGGTTTTTATAAATCGCCACAGCTTCTGGAATGAGTCGTTGCCAGGGCTTTGTAGCTATTNACAGTACTTTTGTGTATGACAGTCCTGATGGCAGCCCTTGTAATAGTGCTGAACGTTGGAAACTGTCAAACTTAAAACATGGTATAACATCCCACAAAGAAAGAACAACAACTGTGTCCGTCTGTTATGTTTTAGATAGTTATGTTACTAGGTGATTTTATAGTCGTTTCTTGATTTTGGCTTTATGATATACTGTGATTGGTTCAGTAGGAAAACTCTAGGGTGTTATTAAAGTGTATTCTTGCCTATATGCCTTCTCACTGATTAAACATCTTATGTGACAAAGATTGTTTCTAGTCACCAGGCTTGTGTTCTGTGTGATCTGGTATGAATACATGTGCTGTAGTGCCACGGACTTTGAAGTAATTGTTATGTTTTATCTGGTCTGAATTTGGATTTTCGGTTAATGTAGGAATATAATGAGTGGGGCAGAAAATAATGTGGAAGTCAGCAACTGTGATACTTGATTAAAAGTTACAAGTGAACTAGTGTATTAAATGTGATATTTTTGTGACACTTATAGGGAACTTATGTGTCATTCATGAAGGAGCTTGCAGGAGGAAAGGAAAAATGGTCAGTGCTATATTCCAAGTGTAATGCATAGTAAAGGGCACTGAGACTAATACCCACCCTTTGTAACAGATACAATTTTAATTTTCTTAATTGCATGAAGACCTTGCTTGAGTTGCATGTTATTAAGCACATGTTACATTAAAANAAATATTAGTTTGATGCACAGACATTATGAAATGTTGATAGATGTTTGAAAATAAGGATACTACGCTCTCCAGCATTCTTTTCTTGTAGTTTTTATTACTTGGACATTCTCTTCCTCTTTTTTTTTTTTTTTTTTTTTTTTTTTATATAGACTTTCCCAAGCAATTGGTCCTGTTGTAAGGAAGTAATTTTTAGCTGTGTAGTTTGCTGAATGAAGAGAGCATGGACTCTATTATTATTGTCAGAATAAGTCACAATTAGGTCTCCGAAATTAAAAAATTATGGTGGCCACTGGCCAGCAAATTAAAGTTTCTTGTTTTTCACTGTTAACTTTTATTTCTTTGGTAAGGGACTTGACATTTTTGTAGGTTTCTACGTATTGAGCTTTTTGTATTATTTATATATCCTGTGCTTTATTATTAACAAGAATATATACGTATTGAAAATTTAGCTATTTTGCCACTCGTGATATAAAGTAGTGCTTATTGTCCCTTATCATCTTTCCCACAATTTTGTCTCGCACATTCCATTGTGCTCTTAACCAGAACCCATCTGTACTCTCTCCCACATCGTTATCAGTACCACCATTTATTTGTTTTGTCTTTCTTCTCATTAATGTTTCTTTACTTAGTTTTCTTTCTCTCGCTTGGTTCTTTATCACTTCATTGACCTATTTTTTGTCCTTTTTGTTCCACTTCTGGGACCCCCTTTGTATTTTCATCTTCCACTTCACTCTCTGAAGCCAACCATACTGTACAGCAGTTAGTAAAACTGTTCTCATACCAGAAGTCATCTGCTCAATTCCCACACAAGGCTGGGTGTTGTTTGAGAACTTCCTTCATGTCGATGTTCCTGATGGTCCATTAATTGTAACATTTACCGTTTGTTTTCGTGAAATTACCCAAATGGTGTCGATATGACATAAAACAACACTGATTCTTCTCTGACTTTCTCCTCATTTCTTCTTGTATATTTTCTCTCTTCTGTTTTTCTTTCATGTCCACTACTCCCTCTTTTAGTATAGTTTATTTCATCTTCAGCTGCCTTAGGCACCATAATTGGGAGGTCGTGGGTTTTGATTCCTGCCGAGGAGACTGTGTGTATCGCTTGGTTTACCTTACATATATCATTAATACATGATGAACAAAGACAAAATTATTAACTCCTTAATGACGACTGGAGATTTTACAGAAGTTAAACACTTCAATTAATTTTTCAACTCTTAATATCCTTTTTTCCTTTACTTATATTCCCACTCTATTTGTCTCTTTTTGTTCCACCATCTTCTCTCCCCATCACATTTCTTTCTTCACTTTTNTCTCTAATAGACTGCTACATCAATTTAGACTCAACCATTTGCTATATTTGTTACTGAAGAAGATGGCCTGACCATCGAAAAGTCCTTACATTTAATTAGTTTTATTTTGTCCAGTAAACCAAGAAATGGAGTAACAAAATTGTTATATCTGGGCATGAACAGAATCAAGATGAATTTGTTATATTTGCTCATCTAATCTCTTAAAGATTTTTTTTCATTTGCTTTCTTACTACAGTTTTTCTGTTATTTGTTTCCCTGTTTTAGATCGTTTCATAGCTTTCCAGTTCCTCAATTAATGCACTACTGTGCATTCTACTTTCGTTTTTCTTTCTCATCACAGTGTTNGAAGTTGCTTCTGCTCTAATGGTCAGTTATGATGAGCTCTAGGTATTTTAGAAAGAACACATTCCCACATTGCACTAAGGTTAAGAATCAACAGCACCTTCAAAACACAACTCTTTTTATTTCATAACCATTATTACGATATAGTTTAGTAAATTAGTTTGTTTGGCTAACTCAATTTTTTTTTCCAAATTATTATTGATTCTAAACTTTTTTTTAAAGTTTGCTCTCGTCGGACTTTATATTGAGTTATGAGCATGTGAATGCCATTCCTCTTTCTTTTGCTTCGGTAGTAATTATATGAAAATACCTCGTGTGGAACTTTAGTTTTCTGTGGGCAGTTAGTTTACAAATGTTTGATTTAGGATATGGGTTTTTCTTCAGTGAAAAAGTTATAAAACTAATAATTAAGGAAAAAGAGTCAACTGGATTTACTATATAAAGCATTGCTGGGAGAGAATTTTGTAAATTCCTGAATTTTTAAACCGATTGTTTCTAGGTTTTACAGTATTAACATAAAAATTTGAAATCTGGTTCTGTTGCTGGAAATTACTGCTTTGGTGAGCTCCACAGTTTAGCTTTTTGTTTTGCTTTTTAACTAAAAGATGAGTTTTAAAACTGGGTGTATAATCAGATAAGATGTATGCTTTGTAATGAAATGTTACTGGAGGTGCAGGAATGTGTTGTTTTGACTTGATGTTTGTTGTAAGAAATTACCATATGTACTTGGTTATTAGACTCCATGTCAGTTTCACGTTTTAACCATAAAAAGTAAGAGAATTAAGTATGCAAAAAAAAAAAAAACAGTTTTGTTTATTCATGATAAGAGGTTTCATGTGATTTTTACTTTAAGACTACTAACAAGAAACAAAAGTGCATGTGATGTTTAGAATGGGGTGTACGGAAAGGAGATACCCAGATAATGTGCCTACACGATTGTTAATATGTTTGATATTTACCATGGGGTAAAATATGCAGATAAATAAAATATTTATTTTTCCTCCTTCAGAATCAGGGGTCTAATAACAGAGTAAATATAGTATTGGGTAAAGCATGTGTTTGTTAAAGAATACATTAAACAATTGAATGCATAGGTTGTGGGTTGGTGATGGCACTAACACTGGTTTTTAATCATATAGGAAGAAAAAAGAGCACAGATGCCTAAGTATCAGCGTGTCGTTAAGAGTGTGGAAAAGAGTACTACTACTACAGTCAGTATAGAAGTAAGTATGACTTAGACAATAAGGTTCAGAAGTGAAAATATTTCATGTGTGTGTGAAGTCGTTCTCTGGTTTAAAGTTGCTGGTGTTCAGAGGCAGTTATAATGACTGATAGTTTTTATCAGCACAGCTAACTGCTCTTGGTACATTTTCCATATCATTGTGTGTGGCAAGTATCTCAGACAGTCTTCTTTTTATGAGCATATTTCCATCGTTAGTGGTATTTTTCTTGATGCATAGAACATGCTTTTGTAGTCTTTTCTGAACGTATTTGTCTTAAGTGATTAGCTTCTCAGTTTAGCAAGGCAGTACTTTATGAATCTAACTGGGGCTGCAATTTACTGGAAAATATTGTTAAGTACACTATGAACCCTGTGTCGTCAGAATTGACAGGTTGGCTTTAATGATGGTAGAGTGCTCGCCTCCTGATTGGGAGGCCTCAGAGCCCTGATTGTAAAAGATTATACTAAAAGCGTGTGTGAAGTACCCTGTATNATGATGATCATAGGTCTCTTCCGGGAGAGACTTTAAAAGTGATGTCCCATCGATAAATGTGAGTGGCAAAAATCAGTCGTCCTGAAGTGTCGTTGCATTGTGGTTAGGGTCTCCATTAGTTGTAAAAAACGTAGGACAGTAACTCGCAGCGATAATTGTATTTTTACGTATTACCATTGAAGTAAAACATGTTGAAGAACCTAATGTTTTGTCGGAAACTGGAGTAGGAACTCATTTTCCAGAGTTAAAATAAACAAGAAAGGGCTTCCCTTACTCCTTGCAACGTCTAGAGGTGTGTAAAACACGATATTTCGCCAGGCTTTCCCTCCCAGCTTCGTCAGGCTTTCCCTCCCAGCTTCGTCAGGCTCTCCCTCCCAGCTTCGTCAGGCTCTTCGGTCCTTAGGCCGTCATGTTTTCATTGAGGATGATGTCATAGTTGTGTACGTATATTACACTCTGATCCTGTGTTTGCGGTTTCAGTCGCTTTTTTAATGAAATAAAGCACACGTTTACTGTTTCTTGGCTATCACTGTCAAAAGTTACAGTTGCACTACTTAAAACAATCACTTTTAATTTCCTTTTGTTGTTCTGAGTGCCCGGCTTTGTATATTATGGGGGAGGTGGTTTAGATTGACATTTGAACTGGTGAGTTAGTCGCAGGTGGACAAGGCGTGTTCGGTTTTCCTTTGTTTTGCGGTGTTGCCGGTTCTATTTGCGTTAATAGGCTCAAGGCTGTTTCAGGTGCAAAAGTAGAGAACTGAATGTCAGGGGTTTTGGGGGCCAAAAATTTGCAATAAAACAAAAAAAAACTTCCCGTTGATAAAATAATAGCCAGCATCGAAAACGCCGCCAGATTAATACCTAAAACCAAAATAAATTATTTAAAAAAAGAAGCCAAAGTAATCATAAATAAATCAGTGAAAAAGATAGAAAACAAAGTTCTGAGAAAACAAACTGGAATGACCCAGCCAATTTAGTAAAACAGTTGAGGAAGAAACTTGAAGGGGAAGTAATAATTTCTAAAGCCGACAAATAAACGTCCTAGTCCTACAGAATACTGACGATTACAACCACAAAATGTTAGATTTGTTAAAAGAAGACACATACTAGGTCATCAGTTTTCTGTCCAGGGTTTTTAGATTTCTTGTCGTCCTTTTATTTACGTATGTGATGAGATAAATTTGAACTTCTTCAAACTAGAATTTTATAGCTATGAAATTGTTGCTGTATTTAGCTAAACTAATTTGAAATTATGGAAAGCGTTACTCGTATGCCCAAACTAGCCACCACATGTCTTGNTTTGTTTCAATGGACACTGCCCAATTTTTCTTCAGACGAATGCCCTATTCTGTGTAATTTTTATCCAAATCTTTAAAATTACAAAAATTGGTACCGATTTATCCTTATTCAAAAACGGCTGTGGCTGAAAACACTTGCATAAATAGTGAGTTGAGAAAATTTGGATAGCATTTGCTTTAAAGTAATTATACTTATTACTTTGTTTGGATATAGTTGTGGGCATGGTCGTGATGAGAGCAGACTTGGTGTCATAGCTTCAACAGACTCTAGAAAAAGGTCATTCCATGAGTACTCTGGGAAAATATAGGACAAGGAAAGCAGGTGCCATGACTACATTTGAAATTAGTCAGAGAAGTTTTGTATTGTCTTGTGATCTAATTACATAATTAGATTGTCAAGATAATGGCAGTTATAATTTTTCTAGACAAGTCTACAAGAACTGAGGATGTTTTCGTTAATTAAGTGAAAACAATTTTCAATACTTAAGGTTTTGACGGAAACTTGAGTAGGAATTCATGTTAAGCACTTATGAAACAAGTATCGCTTACCTTACTCGGATCTTGTGTCTCCACAACATGAATTTTCGCTGGC
>KZ872909.1:20109-32989 GCA_003456935.1 Machilis hrabei
TTGGGTCGTTACGATAGATTAGATAGCGTATCTGAAATGTTGGAACAACTATATTGGGTTTCATTAGCAGAAAACGCCACGAAAGTAGGATGAAAAGGTTTAAACAAATCATTGAGGTTCAATTGTTATTAAACTGCGAACACGTGCTGCAAACAGCTACGTATATATGTAGAAACGATCATGCAAATAATATTAGGGTAGTTAGGTGTAGAACGGACGGGTATTTGTGGTCTTTTTTTCCTCGGGCAATTCGGGAATGATATAGTTTACGAGTTGGTGCGTTGCACCCCCTGCCAAAGACTTAACATTGATTGCGGGGTAAGATGTAGATGTAGATGAAGTGCCTTTATGACTGCCTCTCTGAAGTCATCTGAAAACTCCTTTGTCTTTCCCATCACGTGGCCTACGAGAAAATAACGTATCACATAAATAAAATGTAGACATAGAATGTTTACATGTGATGCATTTCAGGCTTTTTTCTTTCCTGTTAAAATACTTATGAGCAACGTCAAATCAAGTCTTTGGACGTGGATATTTTCTTTCTGACACTAGATCAGAATTTCTCTGCCACCAAATGCTCTTCATCCACAGTCATCCGCAAGTCAACATAACCGCGGGCGGGCAGCTGTATATACATTGCTACCAAATTAATCACGCTTGTCAAAATAGTTCTAAGCGCTATAGTATGCTACTGTAATTCTTGATATTTGTTCTGAGTTTAGTACCAATGAAAGCCTCTAAGTAGAGTATAAATTTCATACTTTTAGCGCTAAGAGATAAAAGTTAATTTACTTGATAATTTATTGCCAACCCCTAAGAAAATGAAGCAATTAAAAAAATTATTTTACAATATTGTACTTGTGTACAATGTGTTTTAATTTTATATTTTAGATAGATCGAACTAGATAAGTTCAATAAATCGGTATCAGTCTGTAATTGTCACATGGCCCATTCGGGCTCGTCCCTCATTATTTGTATTGCTAGATCGTGAATCCAGAAATAGTATAAAAAAAACAGAACTATAAAATATTCAGGGAGCATCCCTTAAGCCCCACGATCAACATATGAAAATGTTAGCTTACTGAATGTAGCCTAAAAAAAACAACAACTTCAAAACTGATCCTAAGCTAAGCAGATACAATGTTAAAGGAATTGTCTATCCAAACGTGTAGTGGATGCAAATTGTCTGCGGGAAAACAGTTTACTTTGGTCGCAGCATTAATTTGAAAACAAATGAGAAGATCATTTACATACAGAACTACATTAGTTATAGCACTATGATAATACATTATTTTTTGCATATAAATCAAGGAGTATGTGTACCTCAAGAGTCGGAGCTTACCGAGAAAGAAAACGAAACAAACCAAAGAATAGTTTTCTAAAAAAGACAAAAATAATATTGCACACTTAAATTATATCAATAAGATTGTGCCCGCTGGCAGAATTAGAAAAGGGAAAGAGTAGAAGAACCAGACCAAATAGCTGATCGTTGACGGGTTGTCAGAAATTGTTGGTGCAGTTTGTCGGCTAACTCCTCATCCATACACCGGAAGTAATGCCAACAGGCGGTTCCCGGTGCATAACCCTAAAAAAAAGAAAGAGAGATTTAACGTCGATCATCATTCGAAGATTTTTAATGCATTTTTAAGTAATGTTTTAATTCACCGAAATCTTGCTTTGCTACAAGACGCATTCTCTGTTTTTTTCTGAATAATGATGAAAGTGAAACTTTTAAAATCTCTGACAATATAATTTCACACGTTTTTCTATTTGCATAGAAAACCTTATCTCGGCCCTTTCCCAAATTGTTTTTACAAGTGGTTAAAATGTATTCGTTTGGTATCTTTGAATATTGTGAAAGATGAAATTACATCACCATACACATTAGCGTACGGCACTAGAGATGTAGACCAATTCTAATTTTAAGCCTAAAATGTTGTACCTTATAAATATCGACAAATCATGAAAAGTGTGTCATAAGCATTTGTATCAGTTGCCGAAATTTATGATAGTCAAGAGACGTGACAACACATAATAATATACTTTCTTCATTGATGTTTCCTTTATTTCGCTTAGTTTCCATCGACATCTGCGTCATCTAAGATGAGATTTACTCCACGAGCCCTAATTTATACACGAGTGAAGAAGAGTCATAAAAAAAATATTGCTGCTGTTACATTCCTTCCTTTTTGTAAGTGAGTTACAATGGAAGGGGTGTCAGCTTATTACAAGAGTATTTATAAATAATTAGTAAAGCGAGAATTAAAAAAATGTNTAATATTTTACTCTTATTAATGTTTGCTTGTACGATATGAGAAAACCTGAATAAAAGTTAGCAAAAAGTAAATAGTTGCTTTATAACACGCGTGGTTTTGAATTTAATCCGTACAAACATATTTTGGACTTTTTATACCGTATTTAATTTCCAAGTGGAAAAGACTATTGATTTATTGAATTACACCAATGTGTTTTATTGACAGGCGTGGCGTGTTTGTGAAGATATACTGTTTCTCATTAGGGTATTGCATGTACGCATATTTTATTCATTTTGAAGTAGGCTAAATCAATTTATTTTTGTTTGCTTGTTAGCAGTTTGAAAACACACGTTGAAACCAGAGGAACTGTGACTATTAAAATTGCATACATTTAAACGATAAACATACTTATACTATTTTCTTTCTAAAATTATCGAAACGTGAATATAGTACACAAAAATGCATTTATTAATCTTATTTGCCTTTGCTGTTTATTTGGGATGTCATGTTCAGAACTAAACTTGCATTACCGGCAACATACATGCAATGACCGTCTCATTATCGTAACACTAAATACAACGAAGAAACTGATCGATACCTATAGAAGGTAAAGGTAAAGTATTTGTTGAGTATCTGCCTTTCTTAGAGTTGTTTGAATGAATGTTAACTCTCAAGTGCATAACACAGAGTTATCCCAGCAAAGGCTCCAAAGAATGTAGCCCAGAACGAGAGATATATATTCTCTTCTCCCTGTTAAATTTTCTGAAAAAGAGCGTGTGAAGTTGCTGAAATTGTACTAGTTAAACCACTGCTATTTTTCTCTTTCAGAAAATTGACGTCTCAGAGAAAATACAGAGTAATGTAAAACACATAAACTACAGTAGATATGACTATTCTAATGAAACAAAATGTTAATGGTTAGATTAAATCAATTTATAACAAGTTGAAACCCAACAACTTGAGCAGACGAGATCCTACATTGTAGTCCGAGAGATGGACAATCGTATTTTGAGAAAATAATTATGAAACTAGTATACAGGGTGTGTTAGGAGGCCTAAATAAAAATAGATAAAACATGTTTAGGAAGAATAATTAAGGTGCAAAACAAACTTAAAAAAAAGTAAAATAAAAAAGAAAACAATAATAATAAAAGTTACAATGTGATAAATAGTATAATTCATTCTAGCTAAACTTAATATGTAATGTGGTGATCTAAGCACTATTTTTGCTTCAAATAGGTTACTACTATTCGTGTAGCTAGCTTGCCTTTGATAGAAGATCCATGTCCAGTGACCAGCAATTGTGATTGTTTTTCCCGAAATGACCCATCAGATGTCGATGGGGCGTAAAACGCCACACATCATCAACTTATTGTTTTGAATAACAGCATACGTAAGATGAAGGTTCTCGATAAGCCAACAATGGAATTAAAAGTAGTATTCAATCCTCTCTCATTGTTAGTGACTGAGCAAACCTGCTTTTCCACTTTATGGGAATTACGTTTGGGCGTATCATTCGAACAGTAATACTTCCAGAGCCATCAACATGTCACCTTATCCCTTATCACCTTATGCAGACTCTCGTCACAATATCTTTCTAGTACTCATATATACCTATAGTTCGTGCCGACCTCACTGGCGTGGGGTAAGGCATGGCTATGAACCTTTGCGATTGTCTATTCATTTTCGTTACAAATATTATGAATGTTGATCGTTATGAATAGGTACACTAGGTGTCGATACGACATAAAACAATATTATCATATAAAAGTCGTGTTGGTATTTCCTCCAGAAAAGGGATTGATTTGGGCCGTAGGTTTTGTCTACTGTAACGCAAAGTTTAGATGACGTTTCATAAACATGTAATCAATCCCATTTTCTACATATGTACTATTTTCAGATTCTGGTTAAAAGGCAAGCCACATACCATTTCCGTCTTGTAACTACTTGATGTATAGACATTTCAAAGATGCAAGCCTCTAGCCTCCAACGTAATACTGGAAACAGAAAAATAGCTTTCCACTTCAAAAGGAAATACTAAAACTTATTGTTCTTTTAATAATCCGTATTTGCACGTATAAAGTCCACTTCCAAATGACATTTCAGTTTTGTCTTTGGAATGCAGCAAACGTTAAACATTTATTGTTAATGAAATGTTTAGCATCCTTGAGTCCATTTTTTAAACTGCTTTTTTTAGTTGAAAAACCTCGCTTCATTAGTTATACCATTACAGTCGTATTACAATTTGGAAATCCAACATTATTTGAACGTTTTTGCCACCGAACATATATCTTTGTTAGGATATACTGATGTCTGCTACAGACAAGTTGCTGAATTTGTTTCTATTTATTATTCCGTTCTATTTGCACCAGGTCAGTTACTAAATAAAAATCATGATTAATCTTCATAATGTGTTTGACAGTTGTATTGAATTTCAACTGACCAAACTTCATGTTGGACACGTAAATAAAATAAGCTCTGATCGTCCAACATTAATGCTAATTTATACTCTCACAACAACTATCCTCAAACTCGCCGTTATCATTTTTATGGTGGAATGCGTTGAATTCAGTGTTAATGCCACCTGCCTCTAAAGGACAGCACGGGGTCTTCGTTAATGAGTCTGAATATGAAAAGTAGAGGGAGCCGGGCAGTCTCACTCTGCATTTATCCATTTTGTTTGAACTGACTTAGCTCCAGTTTCAGCGATTTTTTCTAGTAGTAATCATATGGTTCAAATTACATTACCAACGTCACCTAAAAATAAGCGTTTGCACGTTCCACATTACAAAACATTGTAAATAATATAAGTATGATATTAAACACATTTGTTGTTCTTCATAATTAACTGTATTTGAATAAAATTCTTAAATGTAGAATTTCCGTCTTATTTTCTGTTTAATTATAAGAGAAAATTTCAAACAATGTCCAAATGCAGTAAATTCATAGAATCTACATTTGTATGTAAACCGATACTTGGGTGAGCGTATTTGCTTATATTAGGTTCGTGAAAAATCTGTGTAATGGATGTGTATAGGATAGATATGTGCAAGTATGTGGGTACGTAACAATCAAATGACACTCGTATGGAGTTTACGTCCATGTGTGTGGGGGAGTCACTTTCAACCTACCAATATCTATGTCTCTTCATACATTTTGACAGCAAATTCACGGTAATTTCTAAGCCTAAAATGTGAAGTCACATTTTTGCTGCGGAGTGTTTTTATTTTGTGTATTTCGGGGTTTAATTTCCGAATCTGTATTAGATGTATTATATTAAAAAATGAAGTATAAATCAGACTAAATGCTATTAGATTACGTGTGTATTACCACGCTAAAAAAATGATTTTGTTTTACAAAATATTAAGAAAATAACAGATTGCTTTACGCGAAACCAACTTTGGACACGAAAATGTTCCAGCACATTTTCTACTTCAAAATCTACCTGGAATCGATTTCTGAAGACAGTGGGCGACAATGTTTTATCATCCCATATATAAGCTGGGGTGCGTATGATACATGTATGGGATATACTTTTAACCTATACATTTGTGTTTGTATAATACATTTTGCTTATGCCATTACCTTTCTCAAATCGAAAATATAGCACTTCGATCAAAGTCATCCGTACCGTGGCCACAGTCACCCAAAGGGCCAGGGTGACTTTAACCACCTGGTATTTATTTCTATTCTCTAACAATAAGTGTTTACAAATGTTTAGTGCTTAAACTTTTCTTTTACCGCATTTAAGTGTTTTTCAACAAATTGTATAGTGTTTATAACGTAATTCAAGTAACGTAAAGTAACTCAAATTTACGGTACATTAAAGCAAACAGGGTAAACTACAAGGGCTTGGATACTTTAATAGCAGGATGTCGATGCAAATATCATAGTGGTGAAAACACATGGTTTATATTCAGTAGATTAAAGAAATGTCAAGGGACGTGGCGATATATTAAAGTTTCAGAAATGTATTTCAATTATTAAGAAATAAGCTTTTATAGTATAATCAAAAGTTCTGTCATTGACACACTTGGTTAAAGCTGCTGATTTAGCGATATTGTATACACGGAGCAAAACGGCTAGTTGCAGTGACCACTCAATTTGGTAGTTGGTTATGAACAGTTTGCGACAACCATGCGATTGGACAGTGTGACCATTTGGTACGTTACTGGAACTGACTACATATTTGACTACCCTATGAGATGGTTGTCTCAACCAGCTACTGGGTAAAAACCAAAATCAACCCTGCAAGCTGGTTGGAGCAACTAACTATTTTTTCCGTGTATCGTGTACGAGTAATGATACATTAAAAAGATAATCTAGCCTATTAAAAAATCCACGTTTGTTGCTACTATTCTTCCTTTTCACAATTTTCCCCTTTCTTCTCTTTGTCACATTTTTCTCCTGTTCTCACTTTGAATTGATTGCAGCATGAGTTTTGTCTTCTTTCTTTCTTTATTTTATATGTTTATAAATACGTATACACCATGCCTATCTAACGTTGCGTGGTTATGCCAAATAATGTTCGTTACTTCTGAGACTGAAACTTCTAAGACTCTCGAGTAACACAGAAGGTTAGCAAGGATACAATGTAGGTGCCTTTTCTGAGATGTAATATGGAATTTCCTATTCAGACATTTTCATCTCGAGATGGTTCCAATACGTTCTATGCAAGGAATAATTAATACAAAACATATACTATTCTAAGAAAATATGGCTTCATTTTTAGAAATCGTATTGTTGTAGAGAAATCGCGTAAAATATTCAAGCTGCGTCATTTAATGATTCATCAAGAAACTATCACATGTTTTAAATATATGCACGTAATAAAAAGAACAACAGCCGATGGGACATCTTAGTGACTACCGGAAAAATAAGTTTGTTAGTGCTTACTCTAAACATAGGTGATACTTTCCGGGAAAATAATCTCTATCGAAAGGAGATGTAATGTAATATGTGATTTGTGTTTTAGATAAATGTTATTGAATGTGTATGAACATTAGGGTGCCACTAACTGTATGTAGAGACTATCCTCAAAGTCGGTTGCCACTCTGAGTTCCTCACAAATTAAAAGTGAAAGTGAAACGGGGTCAACGGAATTGTAACATGCACTGACAGAATTTAATTTTAATAACCTCCTTGGGGAGATTTCTTAGAGGTTGTTGAAAATATTAAATATAATGATGTGTTATGTAGTATATAACTTTAAAAGTTATTTAGCTCAAACAAGGTAATTGTCGCAAAGCAAAGTTTTATATACGAACCGAAATCAAAATGACGAAAAAAAAAATCAACGGTGACCTTTATGTAAGATTCAGACTTTGCAGCAACGTAACAAAAAATCAATTGCATACCGACCAGTTTACAGGCACCAGTGGACTAAAGCGTACAAATTAACGTGAGAAAAGGTAGAAAAGAGGTTTTGTTTGCCTCCACATACACGAAAACCGCTTTAATTCGAAAAATACCTTTATTCTACGAAATCTCTAAAAATGGTGTATTGACAACAGTCAGCTGGTGAAGTTTCTCAAAACGCTCTATATCAACGGCCAAATAATGGAAACATGTTGAATTACTCTTTAACTGATCTTTTCTGAAATGTTATTGGCTGGCAATTCGTTTTATATGTAGAAAACACAATTTGGTTTGCACCACTTAACTTCTTTTGAAATACATTGTTTATGATATTCTACATAACCTTCAGCTCTTTTTTAGATTCTGGAGTAGTCTCTGGAAACCCCGTCTAGGAGGGGAACGAATTCCCATTATAACACTATACATGTAGAACTACTGTGCAAGTCATATTTGCATTGACCATAGTTTTATCTGCGATTTTAGTTTTTGATATACTCAGGGTGGCAACATACGTTCGAGCATCTTGTATAGGCTAAACTATACGCAATATCTTATTTAGAAAGAGAGCTTTCAACTAGGATGCTACAGCAGCGATCCTGGCATATTTAGTGACTGCCCAATGAGATGCGAACACTGATACCAGCTCCGATTCCAGTACCACGTCGTTGAGGATTACAAAAGCCATCTGTTATCTCCTAACGTAGTTATACTTTTCGTACTGTTTCTGAGCACCATATATTTGACAAATAAGTAACTGAAAATGCGCGAATGCTCCACAAGGCAACGCAAATCCAATTGTCTAGCAGGGCTGCTTGCATCTGAGTGTGAAATGCCCGGCCTAATAATACCGCTTATTCTTTCGGCAGCGCTGCAAGGCGGGCAGCGACGCCAATAAACCAGCATCTCGGTAACGGGGCTGGCAGTGCTACCTGTTTGACGACGCTGCCAGAGGCTCCATTGCTTCTTTTGTTTAGTTTCCGTCAGAGTTGCATTGGCATTTTTGTGTGAAGAGCTTGAAATTCACTTAGCATATAAGGACCAAATTTGCTTAACCTTATTTGCACTTTTACTAGCAATACGTTACCACTCTATTACTGACCCATGATGTATACGCCAACGATTGTTAATTAGTATGTACTCCTGTCACTTAACAGCAGCTGAAGTTTCTCTGTTGTCATAATAAAAACGTAAGGTTTGAGCACCATTCTCCTATTTCTAAAGAAGCGTCTCATTCATACTGAAATGTAGACTAAGTTTACAATAAATTCATTATTGAACCGTTAGCTATTTAGTACTGCTTTTAAATGGAGGGTGTAAAGAATTCTCACGATACAATTGTTTTTCATTAGTGCACAAGGATTTTATAACTGGAAATAAATAATTGCCTTAACACTAAATGTTGTTGTTTTGCAATATCGCCGAATAGTTAGATATCCTGATATGCACGCTAACCAACCCAAAGTCACCAACAATCCGATACTAACAAAATTATATATAAAACTGTGTATTGTTTGTACATTATGACTTTTTTTTTTATTTATGTGCATTGTTTTTCAAAATTTACTTTCTCGCTCGTAACAAGTTTTCGTTTGCGGAAGAATCGGACACTAACAACAAATTTTTAAATTGACTTTTCTGTGAACATTTTGGGCGAAGGTTTGGTTAGCGTGAAGTTAGCTGACCCAGTTAACGCCTTTGAACTGGGGTATATTGATTGGTACAATCGTGTGTGCTGTTGGGACAATCCGATACACACAATGCTTTCTGGTAGCGTATTTAGTTTGGACTGTGTGATTTTGCGTCGGTTAGTGTGAAGCTTGACGGNCCCATTTTTTTTAATTGACCTTTTTTCTAAGTTTACTTACTTTTCTTTTTGCGTTACAATCGGGTACTAACGAAAATCTTTAAACTGTCTTTTGCTTGCAGACGTATTCGGTGATATCGGCTAGCATGAAATTATCCGGCCGCACTTTTTTAAAAATAGTTTTTTTTTTTAATTTATTAGGAGCAAACGCTATTTCTTTTCGGAACAAACTAGAACAAACCAGGTACAACCGACCTGCTTGGGGCAACGTGGGGTTTTCGAGTAGGGTCTCCTAACTTTATGGACCAACTTTTTGATGAATCAAAATTCTAGCATTAATCGTGTATTACTTTCACGCTTCATATATTTATCACACAAAGTCAATAACTAATTCTTATTAAAAATTATCGTTAATCTGCTCTCCTTGTGGCGAAAATTCTTCTAGTGTAATGTCCCTGTGAAGTACTTTTTGATTAATATCTTATTATCTGAATAATGAATAATTATGTACAAAAACNTTTTACATATATCTTTAAATTTCTGTGTGAACACTGGAAAAAGTAATGGCACACCTATGTGGATACATTGTTCAGATAAGTCAAGAGCTACAATTTGAAACGCATATTATTTGCTATTAAAAAAATATATACATTTCTGCGATCTCGATGGTTTCCCGAGATTGAACTGTACTTAATTCTACTACGGCATATAACGTAAAAACACAAAATAAATGTTGGTATAGCTGAAGGAGCGAAGCCTAATACGTTATTGATGAGTCTAATCAACTGATATAGAGTAGGCTACAGCAGTCTTTGCGACTGCTAACAAATTTTTAAAATAAAAATGGTTAAAACACATGCATTTGATATTTAGTCAATCTTCGAAAAGTTTGTGGTTCGTATTTCATGTGACATACGGTATGAATTGATCGGTGAGTCAGCACCAAACATCAAAGCGTAGCTCCAAATGATACTGCTTTAATGATCTACATTTTAACATTCATGAGTATTGTCTAGCACAAACTGATGTCTGAACAGCTATCGGTTTATTAAAATTAATAGCGTTTCAATGCAACTGAAAACATTAATCCATAGCGTATTAGAGTCGTTACTTCTTCTTTCTTTCTCTTTTAGCAATTTCCTTTGAAGTTGCACTTTTTTTCTTCTTCACGAAATACTGCTTAAACGTCATCTGAGTGGCACCGACATCATGGAAGTTGAGAGTTTTCCTTGAAAACATACTCTTGGGTTTCCAGTACAAGCGAATGTATAGAGCTGTAAAACAACTTAGTATACATTTTTTTTTGTTTTAAGAAAATACTAAAATTTTAATAAAAAGAAAAGAACTTGCTGCAACAAATGTTTATGCTGTATCTCCTTTAAAGTATGTACGTTGATGAGGTGCTTTCGTTGTAGGCATTTCTGCTTTCTACTTGCAATGTAACTTACCCTCGTAAAAGTTCCACGTAAATAATATGTGGTCGAACACACCAGTTAACTCTTTTAAAAGAGTTACTTTTCCTCTTTTGAAGTCGTTGCTGTTTTGTCTCGAAGCTTCTCCAAGCGGAAACAGTAGAAAATTATTTCGAGGGAACTGGGCAAATAAAGGTTGCTTCACATAACAAGGTGAAATTAGAGCTCATATCGTCCACCATCGTGGATTTAGTCGTTGAGCGTAATAAGAAGCCGTGATTGCTAAGACCATTCTGTGCAGAGACGAAGGTGCTTACCATTTCCTTCTTAGTCAAGGGCCTATTTATTTCCGACTGGACTCGTTGATGTTTGTCCGTCGTGGCCCCCGTGTCGAGCGGGCCAGGCTTGCACGCAGTCACGGCGATGCGCGGGCGCACTGCGGCTTGATAAGTCGTCGTCGGGTCGGTGGTGTTCACGTTCGTTGGTTAGCCTTTAGCTCAGTCGTGTAAAAGACTCGGGCGGGGATGGAGCTTATTGCTCCCGCCCGCTTTCTCAGTGATGACCAGCTGGTTTGAGAATTCTTACGACTTGGCGTTTACCGAGTGTCGCTTTAGCTCACCTTCTAAACAAAGTTTTGGCGAGTGCGAGAGTCCTTCAGATTTATGCTAACGTGTCATTAAGACGTGTATGACAGTTTAAGTGAGTTTCGTGATCACTAGCCATAGATTTGCCGCATTTGAGAAATTGGTAGCGCGGTGCATGGCCTAGAGACCACAGGCTATGCTGACAGCGTAAAGCGCTGAGAAAATTTGGATACTGTTTTTGTGTCTATTGTTACTTTAGCGCAACTCTTCCGATGCTGCTGTGGAGGAGTTTTGTGGCCCTCCTGCTTGTGTGGGGTAAGTCTAACTATTCTTATCACACTTTTATGTAGCGGGGGATTAACGTGAACTTTGGGTATTTCTATACTAAAAACTCACATGGGGTATCGATTTTTTTAACAGTAGTTCATACTTAGAGTCATTTTTCTATGTATGTATACACCGTACCAGTACCGTACCGTACCGCGTGGGGCATTCACTGCGGTGCTCTCGGAGAATGTTTATCGTCTTTCTTTTTAACTTATATCTGTCCAGCTGTCGATAAGCGACATCGATAGAATGACTTTTCCAGTGAAACAAAGTTCGCATACATGCTACAGACAAAAATGAGAAAACCACTATTTATAATTGTTTACCATATAGTAGTAACGAAATACTTAACGTATATTTTAATTCTTTCTGAATATAACTTCATTAAAATATAGATAAGTGCGTGAACAACTTTAGTATTATAAAAACTACATTCGTCGCCTCTGCAGTATCACATTTCTAGTCCCAGTCCTCTTTCAAACTGAAACAAATATTTGTAAATCCTTGCTAACGACAACGGGTTTTTCAGTTCCCGTTCTTGCTTTCGAAAAGAACCATACAAAATTTAACCCACTGTTCACCAGCAATTCGTGCCATCGGACAAGCTTAATT
The DNA here is from genome assembly GCA_003456935.1 of Machilis hrabei. Lineage (NCBI taxonomy): Eukaryota > Metazoa > Arthropoda > Insecta > Archaeognatha > Machilidae > Machilis > Machilis hrabei. The sequence continues at coordinate 32,461 of KZ872909.1, forward strand.
GACTCTTATGAGTATGCGCATTGCGTATATGTAATATGAAATTCTACAATTATAATTCATTTTAAGCCCTCCAAACATTTTCCAACTCATTAAGGAACTTTAAAACTTTAATCACACTATTTTTTGGTATCTAAAGTTTAATTTTAGTTTTTATTACTTGCGCTTTTTAAAATTATCTCTAACTCAATTTGAAAAAAGATTAAATGTAACAACATAATAAATCAGTATTAATGATAATACAGATACATAATTAAACACGTTTTGCAAAATATTACACATATATCAAAAGTAAAAAAAAATCTTAAAACCAGTGCATGGAAAAATATATATTATCAAAACTAGTCAGAGTTAATAATAATTACTAATTAGATAAAATGTTTATAGACATGTAATTTCTTTATTAATTTATGATGATGATGATGTGAGGTTTTACGGCTACTCGACACAAACGGGTCATTCGAGCCGGTTTACATATCCAGGACTCACTATTTTTATGAAGGTGATGATGAACACTTTTTATTGAGACAGT
>KZ872916.1:5355-16761 GCA_003456935.1 Machilis hrabei
CTACTTTTCGACATAATCACCCCGAAGATTGATGCATTTGTCGTACCGGTGGACGAGTTTTCCAACACCCTCTTCATAGAAGGTTGCCGCCAGCCCGTTCAGTTAGGTCTCAACAGCGTCTTCAAGCTCTTCGTCGGTAACTTGTAGATTTTATGGAGCCGGGGTCTACGATCACTGCAGCAGTGTATTGTCAGACATTACGTCGACTGCGGATAGCCAATCAGAACAAAAGAAGAGGCATGCTGTCTTCTGGAGTTTTTTTGATTCACGATAACACACGGCAGAATAGTGCTGCCTTAACCCAACAGCTTCTTGCGCAATTTCGATGGGAAGTTTTTGATCACTCACTGTACAGACCAGACCTGGTGTCGAGTGACTTTCATCTTTTTGGAGTGTTGAAGACATGTCTGGGAGGACAGCGCTTCCACGCCAACGAAGAGCTTGAAGACGCCGTTAAGACCTATCTGAACGGGCTGGCAGCAACCTTCTATGAAGAGGGTGTTGCAAAACTCGTCCACCGGTGTGACAAATGCGTCAATCTTCGGGGTGATTATGTCGAAAAGTAGGTTAGAGTGTACTTAACTTCTGGTAATAAAAAAATTTGTTATTCACACTTATCTTTATTTTATGCCCCATCGGAGGTTGGAAAAAAAATAGCCCTCGTATGTTAACTCATTTCTCTAACATTGGCGGTCAGATCACAAAAAAATAAAATACACCAATTGTTTTCCACTGGTCCAAATTAGATTACAGGCATATTTTTTATTGCAAAATTACGCTGGTTCGATCAAGATCGATTTCTTTTCTCCATAAGGAACCATTGACGAGAACTTTCTATCAAAACACTGAAGCTATAGCTGCCATAGCAACCAAGTGCCTGCATAGCCACCAGACGGAGTAGTAGTTGTTCACCGACGCAAATCTATCTTAATTCGGCACGTGTCTAGCCCATTCACTACTGTTNTTTGCAAATCACATATTATAAGTCAAACCGCTCGAGTACCCTCCTTGAAGAATGCTGGACCAAAGAGTGAGCGATCTTCTACGTGGAACTGACCACTCTCGGTCCAGTTGTCGACTTGGCACATTTCTCATCAGCTGTTGAATAGCAATTTTCTCTACTTGGCATTTATCTTATGACTATGACTATACCTATTATAACTACAATATATAATGTTCATTACTTATTTATTTATTTGTTTCATTAAATACTACTCTGTCTGGAAAGTATCCAGCCATTTAATATTAACAAATATATACTGTGCCTAGGACAATTGTGCCTTAGTCCCCTTTGGATCTCACACACTTATCCACTTTTGAAAACAGTCTGCAAAGTCCTCTTTTGGAATCGCCATCACTTGTGTCGTCACGTTCTCCTTAATCGCGTCTACGGTCTGAAATCTCTTCCCTTTCAAATGTGATTTTAGGTTGAGGAAAAGCCAGAAGTCGAAGGGAGCCAAATCTGGGCTATAGGGGGACTGAGACACCTGGGTGATTCCATGTTTTGCCAAAAAAAAACTGCACAAGATGTGATGAATGGACAGGTGCATTGTCGTGATAAAGCTGCCAGTCACTATTTGCCAAAAGCCGCGGCCGTTTTCTTCTTACTGCATCTCTCACCCGGCGACAAAGAACACTGATGTAGTACTCCTTATTAATTGTTTGGCCTGGAGGAGCGTACTCATGATGGACGACGACTTCAAAATAAATAAAAAACCGTCAACATGGCCTCGACTTTGCCTTCTTCGGACGTGGAAAACCAAGCGAATTCCATTGGAAAGAATGGGCTTTTGTTTCAGGGTCTCCGGTTATGACCTGTTTGAGGAAACGTGGGTCTGAAGGAAGTCCTCGNCAACTGCAGAACGAAATTCCTTCTGCTGTCGTGATAGAAGCCGTAGAACAAATTTTGCCGCCACATGTTCCATGCCAAGATCATCCATCAAAATTGTTGAAACAGTAGTTTTTGGAATCCCCAGATCACCTTCTAATTNTCTCACTGTCAGTCGTNGATTTTCGTAAATTNCAGCCCGCACTCGTTCAACATTCTCAGGTGTTCTACTTGTCGAAGGCCTTTCAGAACGAGGATCGCTTTCAACAGATTCCCGACAATCTTTGAATCGTTTGTACCACAATTTTATCTGGGCTTCACTCACTGAATCATCCCCGAAAGCCTTCTTAATCATNAGCTGTAAAGAAAACTCAACTTACTGTAATATGTTCATTACAATAATGAAGAATAACTCTTCCATACCTGAAACATCCTTCCGCAATGTCCATATCTTCCTCGAACGTGCGTCCTTTGAAGAGAGGTTGAGGAGCATCGCTGAAGAATTTAGTAAAAGGAAATTCCTGCTTCACGACATCAACAGCAACAATCTGAAATAAACGCATTCCAAAGTAACTCAAATCAGATGTTCTTGTGCTAAAGATTAGCTGCAAAATGGACCATTTTTAATTATAAGTAGTTCTAATATCTTGTTGCTGTCACATCTACCAATAATATAGGGTGTCTACACAAATGCTACCACATTAAACATTAATTCCAGTGGAGACTAACAAGAAAAATGAAGTTTGCAATATTCTGTAGAGGAGCTACAAGAGTTTTAAGAGTTAAAAAGTAACAAGAAAGGTCTTACCTTACTCCTTAAAAAACGTCTATGCGCTCTAACACGCGATATTTCGCCTTTGGTCTTTTCCCTCCCGGATTCGTCAGGCTTCTTCGGTGACCCTTTATGCAGTCGTGATANCTTTCAACAGATTCCCGACAATCTTTGAATCGTTTGTACCACAATTTTATCTGGGCTTCACTCACTGAATCATCCCCGAAAGCCTTCTTAATCATACAAACAGTTTTCGTGGAAGAATGTTCAAGTTTTACGCAAAATTCGATGCCGATTCGCTGATCGACTTGTTTGGTCATTGTGAATGCGACGGTCACGCAGTACATACGCTCACTCAACGGCGTCTAGCAGCCAACTGAATAGTCCATCGGGTTAGTGACTGTTCACTCTGATTGGCTGCCAAGTTACATCGAGGCCGCACGAACCGTTCGCGTGATATTCAAAATGGCTGGATACTTTCGCGACAGACACGTATATTAAACTACTCATAACGATGAGAACATTATTTGTGATACAACCCATTTCTTAGTTTTAAAAATTCAAACTCGATAATGACAACATCGTAAGTAAACTATTCTTCAGTTAATTGTCATAACAAAAAGTAAATGAAGAACTATACAGTACCAGCATCGATTCTGTCGTATCCAAACGAAGCGNGCGCCTACCAATATATGTTGCAGGTTTTAAAACCTTGCTTACATTTAACTGCGACTGAGTGGAGTTTAGTTGCTCCAATCTCTTAATTATGCTTTATTCGCACTTCACATTATGAGATTCCCAGCCCAACTCGCCTAACATTTCCGTTACGCTATCTGTCCTACCATAACGACCCAAAACAAATCTAGCCGCCTTTGTTGTTAAGATCTCCTGGCTTTTTTTAAAAATCGAAAGAAACCACGACCACCTGTTCAAAGAGAAAGACACAATCTCAACAGTGACAACTACCTGTCCGTCTATGATATCACGACTGCATAAAGGGTCACCGAAGAAGCTTGACGAAGCCGGGAGGGAAAAGCCCAAAGGCGAAATATCGCGTGTTAGAGCGCATAGACGTATTTTAAGGAGTAAGGTAAGAACTTTCGTGTTACTTTTTACTCTTAAAATGAGTTCCTACTCCAGTTTCCGACAAATCATTAACTACAAGAGTGTTATATTATTTTTAAGACATGGCCAATCTTCTGGAGAGAACCTTTCCCAGACATAACTCCTTGACCTTTTCAACTGGGGTGCAATAAAATCAGTTTTTATGCCACGAGAATTCTGGATTTACAATGAATATGGGATGAAATGAAGTATGACTTACAAGGCGAACGTATGGATGTCGCGCCTCCGATTTGGAGTAAAGAAAAACAATGCCATATTCATAAATGGAGGAGAAAATTGGGAGTTAAATGTGCTTTGTCTTTTATTCAATTTGATCACTCCTACACTAGCGATGGGCTTAACCGAGTCTGTAGAGCGTACGACTGTTAATCACGTGGTCCTGGCTCCGATCCTGGCACAACACAACATATTTTTCATTTATTTCGGTACCCTTGCAATAACTTATGTCCATAACAATGCGACGTGCAAATATGTGTAACAAAAGTTCTGAAAATGTATTTGTTGTTAAAACATTCAACACTGAAAAAGATACATTTACTGCAGTGGAGTACTATTGAGTCAACTGAAATGTACAAAAAAATATATGATGTTCCACAGAAAGTGGGGTGACGAAACACTAGACCAAAACAAGCATTTCAATATACTCGCCATCACCCTACTCCATTTCAATAAATGCATCTTTTTCAGTGTACAAGGTTTTATCAACAAATATGTTTTTAGAACTTTTGGTAAACACATTTATATGCCACTATCAGTGGTTGCTCTGGCTTTTCCTTTTCTTTCGCCACTCCATTCGCCAAATACAAATTTGTTTCGCCAAAATATGTAGTGTCGCCATGTATATAAAATAACACTATTGGTATTAAACAAGACATGGTAGATATTTAATAAACTTAAAGAAAAGGGATGATTGGACGCAATTCGAGTGAGAGTTTAAGTTTGCGAGAGTTACAGTACCAGCATCGATTCTGTCGTATCCAAACGAAGCGTAGCGCGAAATTTCGTTTCGCTTAAAACTCAAATTTTCGTTCACTTACCAAGCTACGAAAAATTAAATTCACTACGTCTTTCAGGCAATTTCAGCGTCTTTCAGCGAATTTAATTTTTCGTAGCTTGGTAAGCGAAACAAAATTTCGCGCTACGCTTCGTTTGGATATGACAGAATCGATGCTGGTACTGTAGGAGAAAGAAAACAGGCTAAATATATACAGTATTACAATAAAGTGTTAAAAGAAAGAAATTTAAGAGTCTTGTAGGATTGCCAAGCAAATAAAAAAATTGCCACAAGAATCGCGAAATGAATAAAATATTCGCCACATATATAAAAAAATCGCATTTGGCGAAAAATGCGATCGGCAGCGCGACCCCTGCACTATGTTACGGACATAGAGTGATTACAAGGAACCAAAATAAATGAAAAAAACGTTTAATTAAGATTTTGTCGAAAACAAGAATAGGAAGTCGTTTTGAAAATTGAAAAATAAACAAGATATTTACCTTATTTCAGCACTTCGTAGCAGTGCGATATTTCACCCAGACGTCCTCCGGGCTTTATCAAGCAAGGTCGTGGTGAAGTTCAACTGTCACACCCCTACAGTTGAACTTCATCTGTTGAAAACAACAGTTTGCAATAGTCTTATGGAGCTCCATATTTGTAAATATTAACTTCGAACTTAGTTAAGTGTTAATCAGCGATTGTAATTCAATTCTGTCAAGACTGTAACACGATTGACCGGCTGACTGAATTTGAATCTAGATACAAGTTCGCTTTTCTTTGATGTGAACCACGTCTTTGCTTGATAAAGCCCGTAGGACTTCTGGGCAAAATATTGCACCATTTAGTAGTGCCGGAATAAGGTACAAATCGTGTTAATTTATTTTTCAATTTTTGAAAAAAATGTTGTCAAGCACTGTGAACGAACCTGAGACCATGTGATTAACAGCAGAGCACTAAACTGATTGCTAGCATAGGCAAACAAATTGAATATAAGACCTGTATGTAACTTAACTCCAAAATTTTCTCCACCACTTACGAGGTGTGGCAGAAAAGTAATGAGACTAGCAACACTGTGCACGAACCGACAACGCTGCTGCCTCACCCTTCACATGGCAGTTAGGTTAACCCCTGCCATAGACTCAGTATAAGTTTGAACTTGCTACAGTTGCTACGCGATTATTGAGAGCTTCTGAAGTGAGGTGCGTTACGAAAATGGACCGGCAAAATTTTGAGCAACGTTGTGCCATTAAATTTTGTGTAAAGCTTGCAGAATCTGCTACTGCGACTTATGAAAAGTTACAAAGGGCTTATGGAGAACATTCCCTATCCAGGGCACAAGTGTTCAGATGGCACAAGGTCTTTTTTATAGGGCAGAGAAGAAGTGGAAGACGAACCTCGTGCGGGAACACCTTCGACCTCAAAAACGGACGATAATGTGGAAAAAGCGAGGACTCTTGTGATGTCAGACAGTCGACTGACATTGAGCATGATCAGCAGCGAGTTAAATTTGAACCGGTTTACCGTCCATCAGATTTTAACACAGGATTTGGGCATGAGAAAAGTGTGCACCAAGATGGTTCCAAAAAAACCTCAAGACTCAGCAGAAAAAAAAAATATTTCTGTGGTTCCCCAGCCCCCTATTCACCGGACTTCTATTTATTCCCCCGGCTCACAAACCACTTGAAGGAGTGCCATTTTGGTACTTTGGATAATATCCAGAAGAGCGTAACCGACGCGCTGAAAGGCATTCCAGCAGAAGCCTTCCAGCACTGCTACGAACAATGGAAACAACGCCTCGTTCGGTGTGTCGCTGCCCAAGAGAACTATTTTGAAGGGGATAACCTTGATTTATAAAAATAATAAAATTCGTGGTTAAAGTGACTTACCTTTGCTTGAGTGGGTTTGGCTTTACTGAGAAACTCTTCCCACCTGGCCAACACCTGGTACAGGAAAAAGTAGCCGGCCGTCTCGCACGTGTAAGCCACGTCTCCTCCGACGTCCAAGCTCTCCTGGAGCCTCTGCACTTCTTGCAACAGATCCAGACGCTTGGCAAGAACAAAATTAACTCGGCCATACCTGACACACAAAAGAAACGACGATATCTTTACACTCTGAAGCACAAACTCATTCGTCAATAGTATAAGGCTAGTTTTGGTACCAATTAATCTATTGCAAAAGATTAAATGACCTATCTGCTATCATCATGGTCTTGAATGAGGATTTGCCACTAGGCATGGTTCAGTACAGGTAAAAGCCTGTATTACATGAGGCATTTTTTGACAAGCTCATTGCTTTGTACATTGCTTTAAATGGACCAAGCAATATCATATTACATGGAGCAATATTCTAAGTAATACATTGAGCTATGCACAGAGTAGCCCTCTTGTGGCTTCGTTTGGTAATTACAAAACCAGTCTTGCCAGTACGAATTTAGTATTAGAACGGACTTTGCGGTTAAACATGGAACTAAGTGGTACGTAATGTGCGTTCTTTTGGTGACATGCGCAAACTATTTACACACATATTTAAAAAACAACAACAATGGCATAGAATTAACATAATTTGTCAATGTTTAATAAATAATAACTAAAGTGTTATTTCAAGTCACAAAACTGACGTTTTCCATTATACATTGACCTTTAATTATATAAACTACGGTTTGTAAAAATTGCAACACCATGAAGGAATCACGCAAATGAGCTGAAACTTACAGCAAATGCAAATTAGGGTGTGCTATGCAAATGATTAGAATTTCAGAGTCACCGCACATGTGTGGGCTGAGCAGTGCCCTCGGAACTGCTGTTTTAGCCGTATAAATAGAGAGTTGTAGCAGGACGTTGGAAATAGTCTATGGTTGTCTGCCAGCGGTAAACGTTTCACGAGAAGTAACTATGCCTCTACGACGACAGAGGGCGCCANATGAGCAAGTTACAGAGTTTGAACGGGACGAATGGTCGGCCTTAGTGAAGGGAGTTTTTCTTATCGTGTAATAGCAGCTCTTATGGACGTACCACGTAGCGAATGAAATTTTTTCGTAGCTTGGTAAGTGAACGAAAATTTGCGTTTTAAGCGAAACTAAATTTTGCGCTACACTTCGTTTGGATATGACAAAATCGTTCCTGCTACTGTATTTAAGAAAAATGTTTCCAACAAAATTTATTAAGAATTGAATATCCTATAAAAAAAGGAAAATATCCTTTCCAAGAGCAAACAAAATCTACCTGTTTCTTGCGGCTAGTGCCGGAAGGAGTTTTTTTTACTGAAAATAGTTATAAACTCGTGATTTTTCAATTGTAAAAAGTGATAAACTTCTCTGCCTCTACCTTTCCTGGATAAATAACTGAATTACGACAGCTATCTTACTTGCTGAAATCCTTCTCCGTTTCGAGGGCTTCTTCTCCGTGACCGAGTCGCAACAGATGCCTCTCGTCGATGTCCAATGCCATGATTTTTTCGAAGAGCTGGTTCAGCGCTTGATTGGAATGTGTCACGATGAGAGTGCGCTGGTTGGGGAAGTTGTGGTAAATGTTCGAGATGATCTGGACGGCGACGTCCGTCTTTCCCGTTCCCGGAGGACCAACGACCATCGTGAGGCCGGGTTGCATCCCTGCCCGAATGGCCTCCACTTGGGTCGGCGTGAACCTCACGGCGTTTCTGAAAGTAGTTCGGGAAATTTATTGAACCGATTCGATAACTTGTTCTTAGAAAGACAAAAATATACATGTCACTATTTCATATTACTTTGACAAAGAAACATCAACCCATTTCGTTCACTTCAAGAATAATATTAGTGTATCAAAAGCTTATTTTAACCTCCTAATGCGAGATTGGCGACAAAAGCCTCGGTTAGACGATAAATAAAAGTTGAATTAAATAAGTTAAAAATAAATAAATTGTAATTTCCACTTTTGATCTACAGTGATCACTGACAAAGGGGAGGTCACGGTGATGTCGTCGGGGATTTGGCTAATGTTAAAACTAAAAAGACGTGTTCGAGAATTACATTGAACGGCCTTGGTTATCCCAAAATTAATTATAAAAAAATGCGGCCGAATGGTTCCGATACGCCGTGGCGTACCAGACGGCATATCAACCGTACGTTAAGAACAAAGGAACATGATAATTGGTGGCCCATTGGTAAGGCGGCCGATTCCTATGCCGACGATCAGGGTTCAATGAAATTCTGTTTATTCACCGAAGTAATTTTGTTTACCTTAACCCCTTCAGCGTCAACCCGAATACATACTCGGGCATCGACACTGTGTAAAATAATATTTATTTTGGCGAACGCAAGTGGCAGCATATGCCATCTGTTGGTGATGAGTGCAACTACAAGGAAGTAGCTTCATTTCAAAATGTTTCTGTTTGGTATTGGGGTTGTTTTTATAAGACACCCTATATAACCCAAAATCCACTTTTGCTTGACATGGTGAGGTAAAAATGCTTAAAAATCGTCGACGCCGAAGGGGTTAAAGATTATTAACACATTAATTTAGTGTTTTTTCTTTCTTTGTATAGTTTAAAAACACGTGTTATATTTACTTATTTCCATTTTATTTATATATTTTTTTAAAGTGTTAAAAAGTTTGCAAGTTAAAGAAAAAATTTATTAATTACACTACATTAACGCTTCTTACTTCCTTATTACTTATAACTATTTATACATTATTTATTACTTCGGTGAAAAAAATTACACACAAAAGTGCACTGAATCCCGATCGTTGGCGATGGGCCACCAATTATCGTATTCCTTCGTTCTAAACACACGATTGATATGCCGTCTGGCATGCCGCGGCGCATAAGAGCCATTTGGGAACAATTTTCGATAATTAATTTTGGGATAATCAAGGCCCATTCAACGTAATGCTTTAATAGGTGTCTTTTTATTTTCATTAGAGAGTCCATAAAAAAAGAAATAGCCAAATCCGTGACGATGTCATCATGACCTCACCTTGTCGGCTGTTTAAAAGCAATTTTTCAATGTGATGTTTATTTGTTAAGGTTTGTTGGTAATGGGATATATACAAAAAAAATGAGATTATTTTTTTTATTGTGTGAAACACCTTAATACTTTGTGTGATATCATCCAAAACATTTCTGGGTTCACTGCATACAGGGTGTTTAAAAAATCGTGTGTAAAAATTGAGCCACACATTGGTGACGGCCTCAGGAGCAATTCGAGATAAGTAACCCATGTCCACAATTGGTTCATAACAGCGTTTTCGCACAAAATAAAGGTCTACATTTTGGGGACGACTTTTAGCAACACCGCATCGGAACTGGTAGCGAATGAGCGATCAGATTGACCCCTCACCTTCCACTCTTAAAGCTCAGAAGAATGTCCATTAGCATGGCGTAGCTCAGTGCGTAAGTTCTGCGACAATCAGCGGAAGCTCCAATCTACTCGAGTTCGAGTTCCGGGCCGGTATTTTTTTAGTCATCCTTTTTTGCTTTTCCTGTTAATTAAGATTTTAATGAATTGATTTAATACTTTCAATTTCCAGGCAGGCGGAGTATAAAAACTCAAATTGATTGGATTTTTATAATTTTAGAGCTTTAATTTTCTAGAAAAAAAATAAAGAAAATTTTTTTATTAGACATGAAATTTACACTTGCAAGTTTTTTTCCTTTTTTTTCAGAAGAGAATTTCACAAAAGATTTTCGAAATTCCTGCCTTGAGCACGATCACTTATGCAGATGCGGCAGCGACTCTTGGCACCTTCGCATATTAGCTGGTGCATCCTTAATTTCTCCCACTGTAGCCACTATTCTTACTACAAGATCTTCCGATTCTACATCCGTGCTGTAAATGAGATATTCATGTGTCCCCAGACATAAAAGTCCATTGGTGCTAGATCGGGGGATCTAGGTGGCGAATGGACAGTTCCTCCTCTTCCGATCCACCTTCCCGGAAACGTGGTGTCAAGGTAACGGTGTATCGCTCATCCGATACCAGTTCCGATGTGGCGTTGCCAAAAGTCGTCCCCAAAATGTATAACTTTAAGTGCACGTAGCGACGTGATGAACCATTTCCGGACATGGGTTCCCTATCTTGCTTTGCTCCTGCGGCTGTCACTNATGCGTGGTTCAATTTTTACACACGAGTTTTTAAACACCCTGTATAGCTATTAATAGTTTCTTCATTGTGCCAGGAAAAAACCGTATCAGCTGAACCATGCTAAATACTGCCCAAGCCTGCTGCTGCTTGGCTTGCAATTATCTCAATCCAGAGCTACGAGTAATACATTTAGCAAAATGGTAAAACCCGAGATTTTGAGGAGAGGAAACCTGAGAACATTCTCGAATTAATACAATTTTAAAACGTGAACAGAAAATTATCAAAGAAAGTACTACTGACCTCTTTGGCTCATTAAATGGATACGGACCACGACTGGGAATGACGTGAGGCTCCACGGTAATGACGCGGCTGGTAGTTTTGGGTTCGTCAGAATCTGCTTCTCGTTTCTTGTTTTGAACTTCTTCAAATGTCAGCCTGAAACACAAGAATCAAAACAGTGTTGCCAAATTCATACAAAATAGAACTTGTCTTAAATTTAACGTAAACCCCAAACAAGTGAATTTGTAGAACTGGGACATAAATGGTTCCTAAAATTTAGACCGACAGGTTGGCCTAGTGGTTAGAGTGCTCGCCTCCTGATCGGGAGGTCCCGGGTTCAAACCCCG
>KZ872917.1:11298-21871 GCA_003456935.1 Machilis hrabei
AGAATTCAGCTGATTTTGGCAGCTATCAGAGGCGTGCTACTGGGTGAGTCTTCAGTTGACACTGGCAAGTGATCACCTTACGGTAATTAAAATATAATATGTGTATTAGGTGAATTCGGCAATTTTGGCTAAAATAGTCGTATGCTATTCACCTATTTACACACATTAGATTTTAATTAGTTTTAGAAAACGTTCCACCAAAATAAACGCAAGGCTTTGCTCTGTCTCTCGTGGATTACTTTCCCAGATTTGCTCAAGGTAAGCCAGAAATTAAGCTGTTTTTTCTCCGGGAGCGTGATTTTTGCCCTGGCCGTAGCCAACACCTTAGCACTTACCAAGTTCTTCATACTTGAGGTTAACAGTTTGTTGGTTATTATCTCCCATCTTTGACAAACTCCACTACCTAGGCTTCTGACAGAGAAACTGAACGCAGCTATTCAAGTACAGAACAGCAACTGCACCAGTTTGATGCTGTAAATTGCACTTGCTTCTTATGTAACTGCTCCACTGGCACAGAAAAATTTAAAGGACGAAACAGCTGTTTCAGTGTTGATAATACTCGGCCTTCCTTCGCCCCTCCCACTCCGTACAGTGTTGGCAAATCTAAATTGTGAAATCCTTCAAACGCCAGGATTAATTCTCAGATTTTTCTCTCTTTAACACTGAACAAAGAAAAATATATCTTTGAAATAAAACAGAATTTCATCATATTTGATTGTTTGATCTGTATTCATCCTTTAAATTGTACACTGAATTTCGTAAGACAAAATCCTCAGATATTGGTAAAAACTTGTTTCATTCTCATTTATTTGCCTCCATTTGATCATGTGATAGTACTGTACAAACGAAGTACACACGTGTGCGATTTGTAATATTTCCAGAGAGTGATATTTGTATGTATACAACCTTTATGCTTTTTAATAAATAACACTTGCACAACCGTATTCATTGCTCTTTACACATTGTACAAACTGCTGGGACTTAATACACAAATTTTAAAGTCTACATTCAAACCTATTTAGAGTTTGGAAAAAATTAAAATGTGTAACTGCAACTAACTTTATTGACAAGTGACTACGCCTTCACCAGCTTGGCTTTGAAAAGTGTTGATGTTTGTGACAGTGGAAAAGACACAAATACAATTCTCGTCCTATTCCTTCTCACTCCATTGACAAGATGAATGATGTGCCGACGCCTGTTGGCCACCAACTAATGCCTTAATTCCTCAGTCAAACCTTTCAAGTTTACTCTGACATGAAAGAATATGGATATGAGTTTGTACGGAAATGAGAAGTATGTCCCCGCCAGGCATACTTTGATCAAATCAGAGTTAGGGACATTTTAATCCAGTTGGGGGGAGGGGGGAATCCCGACCATCCACCCCTACAAATCGCACTCTGGAAGTACATTATTTTATAATGTGAATAATTATATTTTCTTAGATGTTAGCCTCTCTTAAAAGTCGGCGTTACTTAAAGCGTGGGAATTAAGTCACTATGTTGGTTACATTTTTATTCACTATTATGAAACAAAGACAGAAATTCAAAAGATAGCTGACCGTCTCACCTCAAAATAATTCCGTTTACATGCTGGTGCAAGATTTATTAAAAACTATAGTGTATTAAGTGCGCAATCTGTGTTCTAGTGAAAATAACGTCTGATTTGCATTATAATACAGATTGCGCGCTTAATAGGCTTTAGTTATTAATAAATTTTCCACCAACATGTAAAGGGTAAAATTTTGAAGTGAGATAGTGCACTCCTTTTTTCATTTCAGTCTGTTTTTTATAATAGTGACCAAAAACGTAACTAAACTAGTGATTTCCTGCACTTTAAGTAAAGCCGACTGTTAAGTTATTAGGATTTACTCGGATGAAATCTGGGGACGTATAATGACATTACAGATGTAACATGAATTCACTTAAAAGAAAACAAACGTTCATTGTGAGACCTATATCCTGTTTCACAAATGTAGATTTGCAATCGTAAGATGGTATCGCTCTGATGTTATTGTTTATAATTATTACAAGCAAGAATATGTGTATTTATGTAACAAGGGACTGGTTTTCATTTGGCAAAAACAAAGCTATGTTGCCTTGTCATCGTTTTTAATTTCCAATGTCAATTCATCTTAATTTTTTTTAGGAAACTGGGGAAATATTTTCTATGTGTGAGGGAAATTTAATTCTGTATGGTTGACAACTTGGCATCGCTGTACTAGTGAAGCGGTGAAGAATAATGGATACAGTTGTTTGCGGTTTATGCCAAAAAGTTTTTTTGGACAAGCTTAGCCTAGTATGTCATGCAAAAGAAATTCATATAATAAAAATACGACATCAGAAGAAAAAAACAGCAATAAGAAAAGCATCAGCTTTTGGCAAGTTCAGATGTCCACACTGTAGTAATAGCTACACTCAGAAAGGGAGTCTGACGAGACATGTCTTTAATAACCATATAACTCGAAGGAAGTCACTAGGTAAGAAAACAGTTTATGTGAACTGGTAATAATGTATTTTGTTGCTTTTGTATCACGTTCTTCGTTGATGTCCACTTCTTTGGATTCTATAAGACCAATAGATGAGTACTTTTGTCAATGTTCCGTTCCGTTACACATCCAGGGTGTCCGATCCGTTATTTTACAAGGCGCGTTCGGGTTATACGCTCAGGTTCAATCTGTAACGTCAATATCACGTGACCAGATTTCATCCGATTGCTAGTTTTTGTGGTCTTGATCCAAACACAAAAGTGCAAATCTGTTGAAAAGAAGTTGTGAGTCAATATGATACCTTAGTTAAAACGCACAACAAAATTTAAATTGATTATATATACCTGCTTCCTCTGTATTTACATACTTTAACTATTTAATAAGGATAATCAGCTCAGTTGTGTCACTAAATTCGTGTACAAACAAAGTATGATTTCTTTCTCTCATTTGATTTCTTTGTGGTCATACACTGTTCTCTACCTGTCGCCATCTTAAAATTAACGCACTATGCACTTCAATTGTCAGATTCCTCCAAGCTCGAAGGTGGATGTCTGAGCATCAAGGTCACGTTCTGAGGCCGTTTTCGGATCACGAATGAGGACATCCGAGCAATCTGACAAACCTGAGCGTAAGACCCAAACGCGCCAACAATGAGTATTTCCTCACCACGTTCCCGTTCCGTTACAAATTGGATGTGTCCTCGCCCTGTTACGTTAAGTTCCTATATAAAATTACTCCCAATATGTAACGGCGTTACAAAATATAATTGTGTTACAAAAATTAAAACATACTGTACTAGTAAAAAAAAAACATTGAAATAAAACAAAACAAATGCATATTTAAGATGACTTGTAATTGTACTATGTTTCCTTTGTATACGAGACTGTAACATCATATTTTAATTGATATACAAATGGTACCGGTATCAAATGCGACATTAAAAAATAACAATGACGTCAAACAAGAACAAAAAGTTATGTTTTCTTGTCTGCCGCTTGATTTTTATTGTGTATTGGGTTAGCATACCAGTGTCTCAATCATAAATTATGGTTTCGAATCCGCGTAAAGTATTGTTGTTTGTGTTTTCTGAAGTTTGTCGAACATAATAAGAGACTCACTCGTCAGGTGTCGATGCAACGCAAAACACCACACATGATTATTTATTGGGAACTGCTTTTGGTATATCATTTAGATCCTGCAACAACACCAGAAACCGTAATGTTTGTTTTTCATAAGAAATCGGAAAATTTACTGGATTCAGAGAAATGTTTATAAGGCAATATTGAGGTATTCGATAAAGATAAGCAGTAGGGCATTTTTATAATTTATAACTTTTATGGTAGGAAGCCGAGATACTCACGGCTGTCGGGGAAGGGTTAAAACGAGGAACAGAGGCAAATGACGTTATAATGGTAGTGAGTTCTACAGTTTGAAAACTCAAAGAAAAAATGTGGAACTATAGTATGGTGTTCTCTGGGTAAAATGCTTCACCATGTAAGGATAACATGAGAAACTTTGTCAAAAAGTATGAAGGAAACAGAGGTGCAAGCACACTGTAGGAGTAAAACTGACAAAGGTGATAGCGTGGAAATAACTAGTGAGGGATGGGTCATTCATCAAATGAAAAGCTTGCGTTTGTATTGAGTCAAGGAGATTGAGGTGCACCAGCACATATGTGTGAATAGTATTCCAAAATGGGATGAATGTGTGCCTTGTAAAGAGTTAAAAGCTGCTCTGCAGCAAAGTATTTCCTGGGTCGTAGAATAATTCCAAACTTTTGGGAAGGAGGTGTAGCAGAAACATGGTCATACCAGGAAAGATCAGAGGAAAGAGTAATGCCTTGCCTTCTATAATATACTTTTTATCCACTTACGTAATATTGGGCGGTTATTGGATTTGACGCAACTTCCCAGGCACCTACAAAAACAACCAAATAAAATTGGCCCTATTTCAGTGTTAATAGTTCCCAGGCTATCCAAAATTGTTTTCCATGTATAAAAAAAATCTTCTATCTCCTGCAGTTCATCTAGTTATACGTAAACTAAAGTGTTGCTAATAACTAAAATATTTATTACTTACAGGACGTTTGCGAAACCTAAAGCACGGCCACTTTTGATGCATCTGAACCAGACCTAGCATTCACATCACTCTAGCAAATACGAAAAAAAAAAGAGTCATTCTGGACGGTGTTGCCAATAGTTATATGTATTGGCATTTTAATACTTCTAAGACAGGCACGACCGGTACAACTAGCACATTAAGGTATAATTTCTGGCAATACGTGAATGCAATTTATGTACACGTATTGCCAGAAATTGTACCGGTCATTCCTGCCTTAGAAGTATTAAAACGCCAATACATATAACTATTGGCTTTACCACCAAAATTGTATTTTCTTATTTTCGTACTGTATTTGCTAGAGTGATGTGCACACGAGGTACGGCTGGATAAGGACCACATGCATCAAACATGGCCGTACTTTAAGTTACGCAAACGTCCTGTAATACTTTAATTTACGTATAACTAGATGAATTGCAGGAGATATACAATTTTTTTATACATGGAAAACAATTTTGGTTAGCCTGGGAAGTACCAACACTCAAATAGGGCCAATGTTATTGGTTGTTTTTGTTGGTGCCTGTGAGGTCTCCTCAAATCCAATAACTGTCCTAGTTGTGACAAATCCTTTCCAACTAAACATGCCAGAGGCATTGTCAAAAAGTCAGAACCAACTTATAACCTTTGGTGTGCGAACGGTATTAAATTGTGTAGGACTTTAATTTGTTAACATTGCATCACTGATACGTTATCCTGCCTTATGGCATAGACATGCATCTTACTTGAAATTTACTGAGGTGCAAGTGTTTTTTTTTTACTTTGGTGTGAATATGTGTGTCACAGTGTATAATATGAGGTGTGTACACAAATTTAGCTGTATTTTTATTTCAGATATAGAAGGGCGATATAGGGGCTTACAAATAATTCAACAAGCTACGTACATTTCCAGGGCACTTCAAGCAATTCACCAGACTGCATTATATTCTTGTCGTCGGTTGACATGCGTCTGCAGTATACCTTGAACCGATTCATCATACGATCAACCATGAGCAGAAAACCCATTTTTTTTTTCTGTGGTAAAAGGCATCCATCTCATCTTGGACATGCTCCCAGTTACCATCTTAAGATGCTTGGCTACGTGTTAGTTCATCGCGTTGGAATAGAATACTCTCAAATATTCATTTTGTCAAAGGTTCCCTTGACAACATGGACACTTCCTGTACTTCTGTTTAGACAAACCTACATTTGGGTGTGGATGAAGTAAAAAATAACAAAAGATTTTGTCAAAGGTGCTGACCATAAAAATGTATTACTTCTCATGTAAATGCTGTTCCACCAAGATAGACATGAGCAATATAATCTTATGTAGCACTAAGAATCCACGTGATAAATATTAGTGGGCCATTCAGACAGACAGTTGTACCTGGGATGTAACTATGTGAAGTTATTCTGACCCAAATAGTGAACCATCTGAAATCAGTACCAGTACCATGTTAGTTTACATAAGTTTGATGTTAGTTGACAGTTCATTCATATTAAAAAAAAAAAAAAATCTATGGTTTAAGCTAATTTCATGGTTGCCTGCCCAGAATTACAAAAATTAAAACTAGCAAATCTAATAATAAAGTCTTCGTTAGCTGACATTTGTTGAGGACATGCCCTTGTAAGTTGATGTCGTTACATCATGGTGCGTAACTATACGTGTAACTATGGCAGGGATACAATTTCTTGAAAACTCCAAACCAGAAATAGTTTAAGCGTTAATTTTTGACGTGGTGGTAGTTTCGTAGTTTGATAGTGATGTGATGGGTGAATTTATAGTGCTCATTTTAATCACATTTCCTGTGTTTCACATTTGACATACTGTCCAAGGGAACCAGGAATAGGATTAAATATGTTGATGTCAAAATAATACGTTTCCAGTCTACAATGTCGTCAGTATGATGCATCACAGTACTGTATCTTTCCTGAGTTCTTTGTGAAATATTTAATTCTCTGGTCATTAGAATTCAATGTAAACCACATTCATTATCATCCTATCTGACTGTTACCAGGCTTCTTTGAAAATAATAAGGTATGCACCATCACTTCAATTAGAGATAATTAAGTACATGGTTTATGCTGTATCTTCTAGTGAGAGAGGCAACCCATCATCGGTGCCAAGTGTTTTATTGGTGTTTATCAGGGTGGCCGCTGAACAGGGAATTTCTCTTATGCAGAGATAGTCGTAGAAAGTAGCACTACTTCTGCAAACTTTCCTTTTGCGTTATCAGAGCGGCATATATTCTGCTTGTAGTCAGACACTATGATTATTAATATCGCAGAAACGCAAGCTTTTTCTCCTATACAAAAACTGGCAGGTGAGAGAATGTAAACAAAAAGCGGGTTTGTCTTAGAGTGGGAAATGTGGAAAGCATGATATTGAGAGGAACGTGCGGGAGGGTGTGTTCCAACTGACCAGTTCAAGTTCAATTTGCTGAGAAACGAAGACAAAAAGGCAAATTTATTTTTTGGGAAGAGAAACATGCATGAAAAGATTCATCGAGGGTGACTTTTATCTTTGTATGTGATAAAATCCTTGCCCAGGCTTCTTGTGAATGTGAAGGTAGACATTGGGAAACAAAATTCAGAACAGATGAACAAACAAGGAGAGAAACAAATGAATGGAAGGCAAGAGAATTAGGTTGTGGTCCTAAGCCAAACGTAATTTCCACTTTCCTCTGTTAAATGTTATCTTTTTTCTATCCTTTCTGAGCTTCTCCTTATTCTCCTATTTTTTGTATTTTCTACCCTACTCCTGTCATCCATTCATGCCTGCTGGTTCAACAGTGGAATGGAAGTCGGTGAGGATTCATCTAAGATGGGCGCAGACTTGGTCATTAGGGGGGAGGGGGAAAGAAATCACCACTTCTTGGAAATTGCATGATGGGTATCGTCCAAAAGGTGACATTCGGGCTCCTTGTCACTAGGAATTTTTTTAATCAGACATTCACCTCTGCTTCACTCTGTAGTTTTGGGGTTTTGGTAGGTAGGCAAGCCCGCAACACAGCTGCTGCAAAGGGCAAACGACGTCGCTGCAGAGCGCTGAGATAGCGCACTGACNTAACTTCAGCGAGTTGTGTCATCCCAAGGTATGTCCCACCTGTATCTGTCCATCGTTGGTCATTTTAGAGTCAAAAAAACAGTAAAGAAAATGAGCAAAGATTGACTTTCTCTCAGGATCTTTCTCAGTCCAGCTCAGAGTGCACACACAAAATCAGGCAAACGACTGTGCTTTGGTTTGCACCAAAGCGTAGGTGATGCGGTAACATTGTCTACTAATATCTATGGAGTGCTACCAGCTGTCGGCAAATCATTGAATTAGCAGAGCAAGCTGTTTGTTGGGTGAACCGAGAAAGAAGGTCGAAAGTGCGTTTAAGAATGAAGCCGTGGCAAGCATCGAGGGAAATGCTCTGCATGTGCTGTACTTCGATGGCCGGAAAGATAAAATAAGAGTCTAGTGGGCACTTTTCGACTGCTTAGCACTTAAAGAGTCCTTTTCAACGTTTCCCCAACTCCGTGGACGGGTAGAAACAAGGCACACAGAGGGTGACTGGGAGGAGCCACTAACCTTCAGAATTCGTACGATTGTCAGGCAGCGGCCCATTTAACAGAATGGCGACATGCGTGAAGGGGTGAGTGGGTGGAGCTTTTACTCGCGAGAGGCAATGAGTGGCAGGTGATGATAAACAGTAGTAGTACTGAAGAAACATACTTTTTTAGGACTGAAATAACAGTTCTGAGAGTCACTCATAAAACGCATACTTGAGATTCTATGAATCACAAAAGAGTGATTGACGATTCCGTAGTATTATAATTCTTCTTTTCAGTACACGTTTGTCGAAATCGATTCACAAACTACAATAAAATATGCTTACGGGCGATTAAAAACATATTATTTTTCAAACTTTTTACTGAAAATAAGAAAAATGTCAACTATGAGTACCTTGTATAGAAGGGGAACTTTCTACTAAAACAAACCGCATGAATGTGTCTTTCTTAGTTCAAGAAATATAAGTTGCCTACGAACCTCCACAAAATAGTGTATGAACAGCATGAAACGGACTCTTAAAGCTTTTGTATAATTATTTAAGCAAGCGTTGACAAAGATTACAGCAATCTTCAGAAGTACATCAAGAACAAGAGTTTCACATACACTACATTTTTCTGTGCTCAAAAGTTGTCACTATTGGAAAGAAAATTTTTTATCAATTTTATGACTAAATCATGCTGTTTCCCTGCATATGTCTGAAACATTTATTCGTACTGCAAAGAAACCATTTTTTTTTTTAAATACAAAGACAGTGAGCGATAACTATTACCACACGAGACGTGAACTGAGTTAAATAGAATACGAAGTGTTTTTTTCTGTATTTTCTGGATTCGGTATAACGTTTTCACATTTACGTGTGTCTGAAAGCTTTTCAAACATTTTTCTGTCTGATAAAATGGAAAACACCGAAAAGCCAGCCCTTTCAAGGAGATGAATCGCCTGCGTTATGAACTGAAACAGATCATTAGATATATTTTACAAACTGGAACAAGTCCAACAATCTCCTTATACTTCGAATACGACGATCAGATCATAAACGCCTGAATTGTTTTTGCCTCTGTGGTTTCAACATTGGTTGCAACGCCAGTTAACTACTTGCCTTTACCGTGCTTTCGCAGTCCCTATGCGTACTGAACATCGGGATCTAGCCAGCTTTTACTCTACACGAGGTTTCTGTCCTCGCCGAGCTGGCCTTACGACTCCTGCGTTATTCTTTGACAGATGTACTGCTTCAGTCAAACTCCCTGCCTGGCGGTGTCCTCGGATCGGATCGACAGGGCCACAAAGGTTCCCGCCTTGGCTCCAGAAGAAAGTCCGAACCGCGTGGGAACGGTCGCCCTCCGCCTCACNCAGTAAGTAAGGAAACGAGGACACCCCTGTAGAATGCTAATTTCAGCATGTGAAAGGGCTTTGTACTTCTGATTTTTNTCACGACTGCCAGGTCCTNGTCCACTGTAGAATGGCCCATGGCGTNATTTATGTTAGTGTNTATATTAAATGTTACATTTACAAAACTTTATGTAACGGTTCTCAAGTTGTTGCTCCAAATTTTTCACATCGTTGATTGATTGTTATGATCTCGAGAATGGTTATTGACTTTTGTCATTTACTAGACGTAGCCAGTTGTGGGCTCTTTTACGTCAAACACTTTCCACCTATAATCATTCCTTTACAGGTAGACGAGTAGAATAACCCTTTAAACTCAGCCGTGCGGTTTGAATGTTTCATTAAATTGTTAATGTTAGCACCCATGGAAATNTTTTCCCAACAACAAATGTTCGCCAACAGTGCAGTGATCACATTAAAAGCCCTATGTTCTTCCCTGTGTGTGGTACATATAGATTTTTATTATAAAGATAGTAATTAATATAGATATTGTTTTGGGGATGTTACACTGCAGTGGCGAAAGGCTAATATCGTACTGAGCAAGCTATCAATGTTGCCAGATTGCATCTTTACGGAAAGAACATTTTCCTACATCAAGTACGTTAGCAAGAAGTGGTGGATTCTGCGGACAGTGCATTTGCGTACGTTGATTTTGAGTTCGTTGAAACCGCGGAAACTAGATTATGAACGGTAGGTGTCACCGAGCCACTGCGCAGTAGCCCAGTGACGTCTTCGGAGGATACACCGTATGACTTGAGTATATTTATTCCCGCGTTTTCTTTCGGGCTGGCCAGCGCGGTATCCTCCGCTGACGTCACACGACCTGCACGTGATACCTACCGTTCATATTCTAGTTTCCGCGGTTGAAACTGCGTACAGTGGTTTTACTTACGTGGATTCTGCGTAGATTTCAAAAGGGTATGTGATTTTGCGTACATTGTGCAACTGCGTACGTTGATTTTGCATACACTAAAAAAGATATATTATTATACGTCTGTGATATGCGAACATTGTGATTTTGCGTACATTGTGACTTATGTACGTAAAATCAC
>KZ872921.1:21003-34879 GCA_003456935.1 Machilis hrabei
TGCCAGGTATTTTCCCTCCTGGCCTGATTCTCCTCCAAAATCGCCTGATATGAATCAGGCCGATATTTTTGGAGGAGCCGCATCGCTACGCTTTCTCTCCAGTCCGTTTTGCCGCATCAATCGGAATAAGGCGGTAGACGGGAGGTATATCCTTGAAAAGGCATTTCCTTATTCGCTTATTCCGGTGAATGAATCTTTTCGGTGCAGGATATATAGATTTGCAAGTATTAGTTATTGGAGCCATTATTCCACGTTAAGTCTGTCAAAAGATTACAACGGACCCATAAAAGTAATAACAATAAATTTTCTCTAAACAAAGCAGATAACATTTTTTACGAAGATAATGATATATCGGAAATTTTTGCGGATCACATGGATAGAGAATATGAAGACCCGGATAGGCCATATTTTAAGGAAGCGCAAAAAATTACTGTGGATAATTTTTTGAAAAAGAACATGAAACTTATAGCTCCAGATATAAAATTACCAAATGTTCCTATAGTACAGGAGAATAGGATTTTATCAAAAGAAATAGATTTAATAGACTAAAATAATGCTTTAAAAATGACAAAGAATACTGCTCCTGGCCCAGATATGATTAGAGCACCTGATATAAAAAAAATCTTCCAATTGAAGGAAAAAACTGCCTGTTAAAAATGTTTATGCTTCTTTACGGTTAGGTCATGTCCCTTCTGTTTTTAAGATTGTTAATGTTATCATGATTTTAAAGCCAAACAAAAGCAAAACAGATCCAAACATTTATAGGCCAATATCGTTAACCTGTGTTGTCTGTAAGATTTTCGAACGCATAATTTGAGAAAGGTTAAATGATTTTTTAAATAAAAATAACTTAATAAATGAGAACCAAAAGGCCTTTCGTAAAGATGCTAAAATCGAAAATACCACATTCAACTTAATCCAATCTATTTATGAAGGTTACGAATTTAAAAAAGGTACTCTGGCCACCTTCTTAGATATAGAGAAGGCTTTTGATACAGTTTGGATAGAGGGATTACTCTATAAACTATGTAAATTTAAATTGCCGGAAAATTATATTAAATGGTTCGGTAGTTTTATGCTGGGTAGAAAAGCTAGAATTAAACAAAATGGTAATTTATGTAGCTACTTTGAACCAAGAGCTGGTGTTCCACAAGGTTCAGTGATCAGTCCCTTATTGTATATTTGATTTATGAACGATATCCCTAGACCTAAAAATAAGGATGGTGGACTGCTGCAGTACGCGGATGATGTCGTACTATGTCAATCCAGTACAAGCTCTTTGAAAACAAGTGTTTCTATAAACAAAGGTGTTATGGATATGGAAAACTGGTGTAACAAGTGGCGTATTGTGGTGAACCCGAATAAGACTCAGTTAATATGGTTTAGTGAATCTAAAAGCAGAAAAACTAAAGAAAATGTTCCAGTGTTTATCTCAAATCATAAAATACAAATGAAAAGTAAAGTGCGATACCTGGGTCTGACTCTGGATGATAAATTGACGTTTGAAAATCATTTTATTGAAGTTAAATCTAAGATATACCAACGCCTATATTTAATAAAAAGACTTAAAGGATATAGTTGGAGTGTTGGTGTCAGCATTTTAAATCATGTTTATAATAAATCTATGTTAAGAAGTATTTTACTCTATGGAGTCCATGTGTGGTACATAAGTAAATAAAAGACCTTGGAACTATGGGAACCAATGGAACGAAAAATTACTAGAATTATCAACGATGTTCCATATGATTATCCAACAGTCTTACTGCTACGTTTTTGTATTCGGCCTTCCATTGGTGAACAGATTGATAAGAACTTTAATAGCTTCTGTTCACGAAACCTACAAAATGAACTGTGGTTAGATTAGGAAACCTCACGTCAAATGATTTTAAATGATAGAGCAGTACGAAGAACAAGAAGAATACGAACTCCTTTATATGAAATGATGCTAGTAAATGAACCTGTTGTCTAGTTTGTGAATTGTGATTAAATGTTATAAAGTCTTGTCTTTGTTTTAAAGATATAAAATTGTGAGATATTTAATGCCTTAGTGAATTGTGTGTATGTTTGATTCAGCATTTTGTAAGGCTGATTATATGATAAGATGAGTTTATTTATTAGTTTTTAAGTATTTATTTTGTAGACTTTAAAATGAGTGAAGAGGGCTTTGTTTGCCTTTTATGAAGTCTAGTTTTTAGTGAAATTTTAGGGTTGTATGTATTAAGTAGTGTCTTTAGAGTAAATGGAGTTTGTGCTAAACATATTTTGATACCTTGTTGGGAATCTAAATTCGGATTTGTTCCTTCTTGAGCTTATTTTGATTTTTGAAGCCTGTTTGTTATTGTTTCGTTGTTCGGTAGATAGCACTTGGTCTTAATATCTAATCATAGAGTTAGAAAAATAAAACTTTGGCATAGATGGCTTCGCTTGTTGTCTGCTTTGTCTTTTGGCTGGGGGTAGCGGATGGATATTGGGCCTGGCTGGTTTTCGGTTCCGCGCTTGTGTGAGTGGTTGCGAGAGGAAATGAGAATCTTTCAATAATTTTTTTAGAGAGGTATATTCTGCATTTTATGGAACTGGAACAGGCTAAAGAGGATTTTAGGACAATCTTAATAAATGAAGATCAGCTTCCTCTACGGCGTTTTATCGACCTTTGTGTTAATAAAAAAACAATAAAAACTATGCGTGTTTTATAGGTTTGGCGTGCTTCACTTTCATTGATTTCTATTCTACGGACTGAAGAGGCATAGTTGATTGCCTATTACAGTATTAGAACAGCTATTGCTGATTCTTTCCACCATCGTCATCATCGTTGATTACAGCCGGGTAAGGAGGGGGGATCCCTACTTGTACTACTTGGTCATCTCTAAGGAGTACGTGCAAAAGGAATATATGAACACTATAACGGACATCCTCTTCCGCCAGCCTGACCTCGTAGACGGCGCCATACAGTGCCTCAGGGAGAACGCACCAGCGAGGAAAGAAGTGGGCACGCAAACAAAGCAGACCCAGGTCGCAGTAGTGGAGAAGACTGATGCCTCAACGCAAGTGTGTGAAGATCCTGAGGTAAATATTGTAGGAACACCTGTAGGAAAACCTAAACCTCCAACAAGTGAACTCCACGAACCACCACCTTTACCCCCTANTCCACCTAAACGGGTGGAGGGCGAGAAGCGGAAGAAGAAACCAGCAGCATCAACGCGGCGAGAGCCAACCAAAGAAAATACGGCGGTTATCACAGGAGTAGCAATGAAGACCAAATTATCAGACGTTGAAGCTTCCCTATCTAAGTACCCGTCTTTTACCAGATGCCTTCATGTCATCGCTAGGCGGACGAACGTGCACACTACTTTCGTGAGAGCATTCTTCTCGAAAGAGGAGGATGCCTCACGGATTATTAAAGAGTACATGAACATCAAAAGTAGTGTGCACACGGTTGAACCATCTCGACCGAAACAAGCACCAGCAGCAACAACGAGCAGAAAAACTAGAGACGTAGCACAAGATGGCCAACAGCAGATCTAACTAGAAATGCTGCGGATGCTGAAACTGCTGGTAGAGAGACCAACTCCAACCCTGAATCCCAACTAGGACCTCCAGCACACGCACACACCATCACGTACCATTCTACCCTATCCATCTATCCCACGTCTAGGTCACATCGTCGTTAAAAAAGCCATTTTTTTAGGGAGCCATCAAAAAGAGCCAACCTGTCTACACACCACCACCTTGTGCACATGACCCGACAGCGGAAGACGCCCCCACGTGACATCCAACTTTCCCGCCTTTTTTCCTGCCTCCTTCGCCCAAAGCATGTTCTTTAGAGATCTTTTCTTATCCGTTGTTGTCCACTCCTACATCTCTATTCCTACAGGTGCTGAAGGGGTCATGCCATCCAGGCATAGACCCGACCAGCTGTTTTAGCATTTCGGTCTACAACAATTACGATTTCATTTCATATAATTTTGATTACAAACAAACAAGCAGCAGCATAAGAGAAACATTCTGGAAGATTGCAAACGAACAAGCAGCAGCATAAGCGAAACATTCATCACTGCCAAAATTTCAACGTGGGATAATGGCTCCAATAACTGATACTTGCAAATCTATATATCATGCACCGAAAAGATTCATTCACCGGAATAAGCGAATAAGGAAATGGCTTTTCAAGATTACACCTCCCGTCTACCGCCTTATTCCGATTGATGCGGCAAAATCGGACTGGAGAGAAAGCATAGCGATGCGGCTCATCCAAAAATATCGGCCCGATTCATATCAGGCGATTTTGTAGGAGAATCAGGCCAGGAGGGAAAATACCTGGCACCCTAATATTCTACAATTGAATATGGAAGAAAGACAAAAAATGTATCAATATAATGAAAATAAAAATTACTAATAAAAAACATAAAAAACAACAACAAAAAAACGAAAAAAACAACCATTAAACCGCCGCTGACAGTCTCAAGCCGGTTGAAAACTCTTTCGTTTGCAAAGGGCGTGAAGTGTGAGAGATGGTTATTAAACATTTAAAATTATATTAACAACAAAATTAAGCTACATTAACATCATACCTAATAGAGCATCAACCGACTAGCTCCCTTAGGAGCGAGTATGTTAGGTTAACACCATACTTTAATAGAGCATCAACCCACTCGCATCCATCCAGCCAGATGCTATATGGAGATGAAAATATAAAATGGTTTAAGTTAGGTAAGGTAGTTGAAGAAAGTTGGGTTAGGTTATGGAGTTGAAGAGACTTGGGTTAGGTTATGGAGTTGAGAGTTGGGTTAGGTTAAGGAGTTGAAGGGTGGTTAGGTTAGGGTATATACTTGAAAAGAGTTAGGTTAGTTTAGGATATGTGATTAAAGGTTAGGTAGTTGAAGAGAGTTGGGTTAGGTTAGGGTATATAGTTGAAGGGTGGTTAGGTAAGGTAATTGGAGAGGGTTAGGTTAGGGTATATAGTTGAAGGTGGTTAGGTTAGGTTAGGTAAGGTAATTGGAGAGCGTTAGGTTAGGTTAGATTAGCTGAAGAGAGCTTCAGCCTTCTCGCATCCACTCATACCACTAATACAACCACTCGCACCACTCGCTCCACCGGGAGCGAGTGGGCCTTGAATCCCAAAAAAGTCCCCTACTATTGTCTTACCTAAGTAAATTCAGGTATCAGGATAAAGGTGGAACTTCATTAAACATCACTGCAAAAATGCAGGCACGTGTGCTTATAATATAACTACGAAAAAATGACAATAATTCCACGAGTGTATTTAGTGGACAAAGTCACTAGGGTGGACAAACTCACACCAGTTTACGGTAATGTACATATACCGTATTTCTGTGAAATCCATTTCAGTTATTGTTGTCATGCATACGCATATTTTCTTTCTCTGAAAAAAAAACGCAGTTCATGTTTCCACAGCTATCAAACTGTACTACATAATAATTATACGTATAGTACGGTAGTCTATGATTCTATGTATTCAGCTATATTTTAAATAAACAACATTTCCTGCTTTGAATATATTACAACTACGAAACAAATGCAAAGAGGTGTTTGTTTCCGTGACGTAAACAACTTTTAGGTGTAAGTAGATGCTTCGTATTTAAATTGGGGGTACTAGTTCAACATTTTATTTGGAAAGGTGAACGGGGTTTAAAAAGTTTGAAAACAACTGCATTATACAAACAAATAATACAGACTTTAAACGTTGTTATGTATTTATTCATGTAATTAAATTCCATACGTTATTTGTATATATTTGTATTAGTATTTTAAATCTTTAACCTAATTACAAAGCAAATCTATTAGGTTTTAATCAACAACAAATATTATTTTTTTCTAATTCCTTCAATTTTCCATGCTCCTTTGACTTCTGTAGTAAGAGTCCAATGACTAAGGCTACGGCCACACGAATGACATTTTGTTGCTTAATTCTTCATCAAAAAAAGCTCAAGGAATGCGCGCTATTAGGTTAAATGGGAGCGGCCACAGGTGGCAGTAAACGACGCTGGTTTGAGGTTGGAGAGAGCAACTTCAAGGTCATGACGCAGACAAATACGCCTCGGCCCATTTTCTTGAGACGATTTTTGCTAGTTCGCCTGGCCACAAGTGCGGACGTGCTTCATTGGACGCGTAGTTCTCTTGCTTGTATATGCCAATTACAAATGTTGCTCGTATGTCCAGGCGGCGCTAGTGTTTTGCAATTTTTGACGCTTGGTAGAGTAGTAATTTTTGTTCTCGTATGGCCACCTCGATTGCGTCATTGGACGCAGAATTAAGGAACAAAATGTTGATCGTGTGGCCGTAGCCTAAATATGAAATGAAGACGTGACAGAAGATTTCCATTCACGACTTCACTTTTTATATAATACGTTAAATCTTACTAAAACAGCCACAAAAGTACGAAAAATGAAGGTGTCAATATTTTTACAATAACTGTACTTTTTCAATCTGTCGTTTAATCAGGATTATTATCGTTATGCAACAACAGAATACACAATTTAAACTAAAAGTGACAACATTAAGGTCTCAAAAATAGAAAAATGTAAACATACGAAGTTGATAATACTTCAGAACAATATTCACTATAGGCTAAGTTTNAAAATAAACATTCAAAGTTTTAAATTATCTAAAATACTAATCACAAATGGATATGGTAATAAAAGCTCCGTCAAGTTGGCAGTACCCATTGGTGCATAATTCATTTCTTATACACATAAAAGCTGTTCACAAATTGTGCACTCAGCAGAGGTCCATACAAAAATGGTGCAGAAAAATATTTGGGAGTAACAATCGACGAAAAAATGAACTGGCGGCAGCAGATTAGAATAGCAAAAAGACAGGCAAATAAAAATATGGGTATCTTAAAACTAATAACAAGAGCTTGGAGGGTTGGCGCTAAAACAGCTACACATATGTATAAGGCATTGATAAGGCCCAACCTAATGTTTGGAGCTGTGGCCTGGAGCCCGGACTCAACCGCTTTTTACAAGAATATTCAAAAACAGATCGAAGGGCCCTAAGATACATATACGATCTACCGTACGACAGCTCCGTGGAAACAGTGTATGAATTAAACAAAGGTCGGGTCCTGGCCGAAGATATTCAAAAAAGTTTGCAAAGATTCGTAAACAAATTGCCTGATAGAAGAATGTCTCAACGATTTTGGACGGAGGTAATTGAGGAAAAAACTAATAGACAGGGTGGATGTGGAGCGTTGTTCGAGAAGTTGGCCTCCTTCGTCGAGTTGTGACCCCTTTTGTGGTAACTGAGCCTAGGCAGACAAAACAATAAACAAAAGATGGCGGGATGCCACGGTATACATACAAACATGTGTTTAAAATAGCACATGTATGAAATAAATCCACAATAAAAATAAAAGATGGCGGGAAGCCCCACTGACTAAGACAAAGGCGTANTGATAACAATTTTTTTGAAATTTAAAATAAAAGACGGCGGGATGCCGCAAATGTGACGAACTGACAGCTTAAGATATATGATAAAGCTCAAAATAAGAAATTGTACTTATTATTGGCCGTAAAACATGAAAATGAAAAACTTTTTGGGGGAAAATTCCCCAGATTCGGCTCAAAGAGTTTCATTTGGGGAATTTTTGGTTATGGGCTGGGGATTTTTGCTTTATGTTTGTGTGACACAGACCTAATTAAGGGATCAATGAAAAGTTGAAAAGTATGGTGGGATACCACACGAAGGACAAACGATAGAATAAATAAACCTAAAATAGGTACAGTGATTAGAAACGAAAATATCAGATTTATATATAAACCAGTATAATAAAAATTAAATTAAACGAGTAATAAAACTAGTAATAGTAATGTTGTTGCGGGGGACCTTCGTTTTGGTTTCCCTGTTAGATGCACCGGAAGAGAGGGAACTCTTGGTGAGAATCCCGATGAAACCTTTTAATAAAGATTTTATGTTACCTTGTTCCTTGTTATAGTGTTATGTTTGAATAAAAATTGTATTATCCCATCGAACATGCCTGGAACGCTCTTGGAAGACGCGTAGCAGCACGTCAGCCACCTCCACGGTCCATCCAAGAGCTCCGAAGAGCTTTAGTGCAGGAATGGGACGCAATTCCTCGGCAACTGCTGGACAACCTTTTGAACAGCATGCCAACACGGTGTACGGTCCGTGTAGACCATACCGCCTACTGATGAGACCTGTAAGCACCAGGGGAGTGCGATTTGGACATTAGTTAGTTTGTGTATTTTGCTACTAGTTACATAAACTGTTTTTGTTTTGGCAGAATAGTCTACGCCTGTTTAGTTATCTTTTACGTTTCGTCTTAGCAAAATATATTGCACAACTGTACCAAGTTTCATTGCGCCCGGAAGTCTGAAAGGGTCAAAATACTAAAATTTCTGAAATTCTTTAGGTTTTGACCACGAGTGTAAATAACGAATAAAAAGAAACGATTACACAGTAACCACCACGTTTTCCTTTCAAATGAAGTAAAAAGTTATGGCTGACAACGAGTTCAAAGATGTACATATCGAAGTTCATTTCGTGATTATGGTAATATCGATACATACCACAATAATGAATAATCATAACACTGGCGTAATATTGCTACGAACATTGAATAATAATCAAGAAATAAAACATAAAACAAATTGTACTTCAGTATAAAACATTAAGAAAGCGAATGTATTAATTTCAGTATATATGTAAATTTATACTACATAATTATCGATAAAAAGCCCGTCAACACTATAAAACGGATTTTTCTGGGTATAATCTTCCTGTTCGAAAGGTTTACCTTGTGAACGTGTTTGAAGTTTCTCATTTCGGTTATTATTATAGTACAATTTTGAAAATGTAAGTTCCTAATTGGGCTTCGTTTAACTATCGAAAGCTTAACCAACATATATGTACAGAAGAAAAAGCTATCAGATGTGCACAAACTGTAGGCCTTGTTCCTACGAAAGTTCGATGCCCCGGCAAAGGCACTAAAAAGTGTAGAAAGCTAATGAAATTGTCGTTGGACCTTCGTTACTGGAGGTGTAAACGTCCGTGCAACAAAAAGATTAGCTCAAGGCAAGGCACGTTTGCCGGTAAAGTTACTAAACATCACATATTTATACAACACCAGTATGACACAAACTGAAGTGATGCACGAGTGTACCAAACGATTACTAACTGGTACCCCTATATGAGAGAAGTGCCAGCAACTATTCTACATAATATGGAGTTCAAACAGATTGGAGGGCCTGGTGAGATAGTAGAAATCGATGAATCCCACATTTACACCCGTAAATACAATGTAGGCCGGGTATTAAAATCAGAGTAAGTGTGGGTGATCGGAGGTGTTTCAAGAAACACGGGCTAATGTTTCGTTGTTGAAGTAAAAAAAAAAAAGAGAGATAAGAAAACGCTACTCCCATTAATCGAAAAACACATTGCTCCTGGGTCCATTATAATGTCTGACGCTTAGAGTGCATATACATCATTATCAGCAATCGGATTCACACAGGAAAAGGTGTCACAAATATCAATTCGTCCGTGAAGAATTTCAAGAGGTGCGCACACAGACTGTTGAATCGATGTGGAGTGAATTAAAAAGGATATTGCCTTCACACCTCACCAATGAACAGAAAGGGGCATATTTCATGAAGTTTGTCTACGAAAGGGAATTATGGTTTTCGTAACAAAAGTCCATGAGAAAAATTCCAGATCTTTGCTGAACATTTAGACAAATTGTACCCTGGGCCGCGATCATGGATCTGTCACTAACGATAGCGACCGGGCGCGTATTAACGCTTGTAAGCGCCGGTGTTAACTTAAAATGCGATCATGGTTCTGGCGCTACTTAGCGACTGACGTTACAACGAGGAGNATGGTTCTGGCGCTACTTAGCGACTGACGTTACAACGAGGAGTTTGCGACGGTCGCTATCAGAAAGCGAACTTCTAATATACCAAAGTGACTCTTTTCGAGGCTACAAGAAACTAGCCAATGACAGCCTAGAATTCCAGCCGGGTAAATACAAAGCCTCAGCACTCGCGGCATCTTTGTTTATGTCCTATCCTCCTCCAACAGGTTGTAAGATACAAAAAATGAGGTTTGTTACCAATGTATAAAATGTAACGGGATTATTATAGGTGTTAGGAAAGTCTTATCACAGTAGTAGCTTTCATTTATGCGGTTTTTAATTACTCTTTAAATCATATACATGTAACTATGAATTATTGTTCAGTACAGTTTTTTCATAAATAAAACAGTAGAAAACTAAATACATCGATAACGAATAAGTAGAGACAAGATTTATTTGCATGAATCTATCTTGCTTATCTTTGGCATTAATATTAAACTAAACACTTCATATTACTATGTGGGTGAAAATAGGTTGAGCTTCAGCTTGTGGAGCATATAAGTCCGGGCTTTACTTTTAAATGTTCGCCCGCACTGAAGCTGTTTTATTGTACATTACTAGAAGCTATGTATATCGTAGTGACTAAAGAAATCTCTGATACCTCAAAATGTTCGTTGTGCACTTTCATACAAGGAGATACAGATTTTATTTTTAGAATTTATTCAATGAGTTAAAATAATTGTTTAGCTCAAGCAGCAGACAAAGATGTTATAAAATTTGAAGAGGTGATCGAATTGAATTTAGAGTGTTGTACCGCCGTGGTTACGACTTCATGTACTTAAAGGATTTCACAACACAAAATCATGTTTGTATTTGAAAGCACATGCAAAGAATAGATGTGTGAAAAGTAAGTTTGTTGAAAACCCCGTTGCAAAATTCCAATCGTACGACTTTTTAGAACGGAGTGTTTACTTTTAGTTTATCGGATGGTGACGTCATTGAGCCAGCGCCTTCGAGCTTCCCTTTGAAGGCCAAAGCGGATTCCGTAACGCGCGTGAATGAGCGACTTTTCTTGCGAATGAGTTTATTTTTTTGGGTCTGTGTTTGAGTATTTTTTAAGGATGACGGCTCCTGTCGTTCCTTATCAATTTGAACCTGAATACGAAGAAGGAGTTTTAGGAGAAGTTAATGAACATGAATCGAGCAGTATCTTCACGCCTGTTTATCAAGGAAGGGCAGAAACCCTTAATTGGTGTCAGTGTGAAAATTGTGCAGTTATGGCTACGGACTGTGAAAGTGTGTGTTGCAATGAATCGGAGAATGTAAAGCAAGTTAAGAAAGATTATAAATATGTGACAAAAGTGACATTAAATCCTTCTTTTGAAAAACTGATTTTGTGTAGAGAAATACTCAATATTACAAGTCATCAAATAGCAATCAAAACTACAAACCGAAAAAAAAAGTTTGAGTGTTGCAGTACAAGAAAACAATTTATGGCGGTACCTAACCTATAGGCAGTTTACTGCTTCGATAAATTCATGGATTTCGATAGGCATACGTAACAGGATAGTCATTCCGTCTTGCACTATTCTAAAGATAAGAGATAAGTTTCCAGAAACAGAGGGCAATTACGTAGGTTTTCGAGAACGGGGACCTAAAGATGCACCAAACTGGCCACCTTGATGTAAGTTTTAGAAACCTTATATATCCATATTTATATACCGTAAACTTTATTGGAGAAANACTGTATATATATATATATATATATACAGGATGTACCGTAACATGTGGGACCCACTTCCAGGGTAGGTTCAGCTCGTCAGAGGACCAATACAAATCGATATTCAGGAGTGACAAATAGTTTTTAGTCGCCCCATTTCCGAGATAAATAAGTTTTTCGAAATTGTGATAAATGTGGCAACACTGTACAAATAACAATTTCACTATATTTTGTAGGAATAATGTTGATGCCAAATGGCTCAGAGGTAATGTTTTTGCCTATTTGTCGTACTTCGTGTGCAAGAAGGTTTTACCGGGATCGAAACATCAATATACCAAAATCATTCCTTTTTTCCACATACATTCAGCTAAAGNAAACGAAAAGGTTCATTGAACTGTACAATTGGTTTATGCATATGACT
The DNA here is from genome assembly GCA_003456935.1 of Machilis hrabei. Classification (NCBI taxonomy): domain Eukaryota; kingdom Metazoa; phylum Arthropoda; class Insecta; order Archaeognatha; family Machilidae; genus Machilis; species Machilis hrabei. The sequence goes on from KZ872921.1 coordinate 32,974, forward strand.
GTGCACCGTCACATTTTAGCTAAGTAGCCAGACATTTCTTGAATCTTTTTTTTTTCTTTAGTTGAATTTTTGCGAAACAAACTTTGGTATATTGGAGTTTCGATCCCGGTAACTCTTGCACACGAAGTACGACAAAGAGACAAAAACGTTACCTCTGAGCCAGTCAGCATTAACATTATTCCTCCAAAATGTAATTAAATTGTTTTGTACAGTGTTGCCACATTTATCACAATTTCGAAAAACGTATTTATCTTGGAAATGGGGCGACTAAAAATATTTATCACTCCTGAATATCGATTTTAATTGGTCCACTGAACCTACCCTAGAAGTGGGTCCCACATGTTACAGTACACCCTGTATATACATACAGAGAGAGAGACACGATTGCGTTTAATATATGTATTAACACACATAGTTCACCTTGTTGGCTACAGAAACGTCGTCTTCCTGGAAAAAAATAGCGGAGTTTGCCCCTCAAGAGTCAGCATTGCTGAGCTCCGAAACTAGGTAGAATTGTCTCGAGTGTAATCACAAAAACTTTACTTAGTTAGTTCTGTTTAAAGTAAGGTNAAATCGGCTAAACAAGGCGTACATAACATACCTTGTACCATGTAACAGTTATAATTAAATCGNTTAATGGGTCTAGAAAGGAGTATTCATCTTTGGCTCCCTTTGTGTGCTAATATCCTCAGCAAAGTTTTGAAATGCAACTCAAAGTAAAATTTCAGATTATTTTTTCTTTTTAGCTGTAATCGTGAATTCTATTTTTGTTCGGTTTGAATTTTCCTTTAAGATTCTGATTTGCAGTACCCCCTGGAATGTTTTCTTTTCGTTATAGAGTCCCGACCTAACCCCTTTGATTAGGTAATTTGGTAAGCTGAGGAGAGCTATAAAAGCTCGGGAATTGTTTGTATCAAGGTCAGATGTTTTGCACAGGTACGTGAAGGTATTGTGATTTGTTAAAGCTGTTCTGTTGTTCAAGTAATCTATTGTAGCAGGTTGTTATGACCATTAGTGGTCTATATTTAGTAGCTGTTCGTTACANGGTTTAAAATTAGTTTTGTGTACGCATGGAACCAGCCTTTAACTTGCATTATACTTCAGAAGATAGATAAATTGTTCAGCGAATATGTCTGTCGTGCATAATTGTAGCACCTCACTTTTTGATAAATGTTTGCAATTTAATGTAATGAATGTTTTGGTAAACGATTTGGAGGTATTAATTTGATTAGAATTTTTTTTGAAGCTTATTATTTAGTGTTCTCTGAGAAAGAGCTTGGCCGTGGTTGTACGGAGGAACGTTAATTGTGTTTCATGAGTAGATGCCTCACCAAGTTCATACTTCTCTGAAGTCTTTAACCTTTGATGTGTTTTAAACACTTTACTTATGGTATTATGTTATTCGATTTGTATTACGATTTTGCTTATAGTTCTGTTAAATATCAAGTCTTGTTTGTGACTTGAAGAAGTAATTTATTTAGCTTTTGTTTACTCTTGTGAAATCAGTTTGAATTTAGCACTAATTAATGACTGCTAAAATCTCGGTCGCTATCCGGTCTATTCTAATTTGTTATTTCGCTTTGCGCGAAGTCCAGTTTAATCTGTCTGTTAGTTTCCCTAGTCTTTCCTGTAAAGATTGAAATATTCAGGATAGGAGGGTTTTGTGTTATGTTGAACCAAATGATTCTGCCGCTTTCCCCATATGGGGGTCTCCATCTCAGTTTCAGGGAATCCAGCGTTAGCGACCCAAGTAACGCGGTTTTGGATTCTACTGACGTTGGTGATGTACGTTGTTGGGAAGGATATTGGGGACATTGCGTGATGGTTTACGAAGCATGGGCAGAAGGTCATCTCATCGTTACCGTCTGGGTTGAAACCGTCCTTAATGACTTCGGGCGTTGCTATG
>KZ872934.1:46515-59538 GCA_003456935.1 Machilis hrabei
CTCCTACGAAGTATGTCTTCCCCACTTTTTTCAAGTTCTATAGCTCAAACCTGTGTTGGCTACATGTGTAGTAACATTAAATTATTTCACGAGTTTAGCGACTTAATTTAGTTAAGTACAGGCTCATCGCATTATCGATCGTAAAACACCCGTTCAATGGAAATAAATTAGTCCACGCCAAAGTTAATATCTTGGCTAAAAAATAAATTCACACTTTTGATTTCAAGCTCACAGAGAGAAACAAGCAACACTTCTACATACTGTATAATTGCAGTCCTGTACAATTAGTATGTTTATTTTGGAGCATGCTAATCTGATTGATCTTGAATGTGATGTCATTAACATGTCTTGAGAGAGACACGAACGAAAATGTCTAAAACAGGACAGATCTAATTTGCGTTACACATAAAGTATCATTGAAAGTGCGAATGACACTGATTAGTATCATGTGCCTGACTGGAGTACTGAAATCCTAAAAGAGATAGCCTCGCTTTATCGCGATGTTATCCTCAAAGGAAAATTAGATCCTTTACGCTTTGAGCATTCTAATGCCTGCTTGTTGTTGTCGCGCTGTTGAAGATAAGCTCGCCGTTTTCTGTATAAAGCAGAATGGTTTAGTTCGTTACTGGTCTATCACTTAGACCTAGACCATCATTTCAAGGTGAAAAGGATTAAACGATACTCTAGCAGTTCTCCGCTAAACACGTATCTCGTTAGTTTTTAGATGTTTTGTGTTGTGTCATTACTGCTTCTGTAATACGTTATTCCAAAATGTTACCATTATGTCAGTTAGATTTCCTTTTTTTTCGTTTCGCTTCCTTTGCATGACCTACATTACTGTATGTTTGTTATTACACTATTGGTAACATGTTCCCTTGTGTTTTAGAATGTTTACAAGGTGTCATGAAAGGAATGTAACTTTTATAATTAATTGGAAAGATCTTGACGATCACTTCAAGTTTATTTAATAGATTGGAAAAAAAAATCCCTTGCAATTTCATTTAAAACATAATGTAAACAAGATATGTTTATATCACATGTCCCACGTAATACCATACAAATATTCTCTGAATATGTGTTATTCAATGTGGTAATGGTACATGAGGCCATCTGTGAACAAGAATATTGCTCACAAGTTAAGACAAATACTGAATACTGCCCGAGTGCTATAAAATGGTATGCATCGATCAGAAATATGCTATACAATAGTTTGTAAAACAATCACCATTACTACTTTCAAGAACTGCATAATATGCAACACCATTAATACTCGTAGCTTGGAAGAGAGCCTAATTAATCGATGCCTAATACAGCATTCCATTTACTGGGTTTTCAAAACCAGATTCTGGGACTGGAAGACCAATCCTTCGGTCATTCTCTACAAACCACCCCTTTAGGACTCTCTCTGTAAGCCCATGAACATGAAAGAACGGATACTGAAAAGGCCCACTTTAGGTAGTGCTGAAATATCTCAGATAACCAGGCACGCTTTTAGCATCACGGTTTATTCCTCAAGACCAGACAACCCAGGGCAAATAGTTCCATACCATTACGCTATTGTAACCAGACTTCACGATGGAAAAGATGCAGTCCAACAGAATCAGATCTGGTGAATAACCTCAAACCAAGCTTTAAAAACATTGTACAGTGGGGGACATGGATGGCTTCGATTCCCGATTTAGAAACAACTAGAATGCACGTTTAGGCTCAAGCACTCCTCACCGCCACTGGCTACGGTTATTCACTGACTGCATGTTTTTCCTCGTGGAGGGTGTGCGTAGTTGTAACTTGCCAGCACGGAAGCCACCCTTGTCCACCACTGTACATGGCGATTTGTTATTGTGACACTGCTCTGATATGTTTATTATGCACCGGTATCCAAGATTATGCAGCTCTTGACAGTTTCTTGGTATTCCTCCAGATGGTCTCATGGTCCCTTGCAAATCCATCATAATGTTTGTGGGCTGAGAACGTGCCTGCAGAATTAACACATATCCGGGGTGCTCGTCAACCACTTTCCGTCTTTCTAACAGCCTTCTCCTTTCTTCGAATAATATCCACCAGAATGGATTATCGGAAGTACACACAGATATACTAGTGTCTCCTGCACTTCTTATTAACGATTTTACTGTTTTTAACTAAATTATGCATGTTAGGCCTCAAGAAAAAATTCTAAACAACAAAGGTTTGAAACATTTCTTGTTTACTAATAACACTGTATTTTAATTGTATATTAAAATGACCTGAAACTTGAGTCACTCTCCAACTTAATGCCTCTTAAATATAGGCTACTACATAATAACACTGACTGCTCTTTTGAGTATTATTCTTTTTGTCATAAGAGTTTGGTCAATAAAACACTACTCAAATGATTTACTTTAAAAGAAAAGGAATATAAAGACTTGTATTGGGCTGCTTTCATTTACTAATGTGCGAAGAAATGTTTTGCATTTAAGCATTACTTACCAACACATGGTATTTAATTATCCTAAGCTCTCTTCAATAAATATTTACGAAAACTGTAGAATATCTTTAGAATTCAGAACCTTAAACACATTTCACACAGCTGTAATAAATATAACACTTAGAGACCTACACAACATCTCAAAACAATGAACACCCTTTGCTTTTAATAACCTTTTCTAAATTGTTTCCGTATAAAGTCGAATAATTGGTGAAGGAGCAACAAACATATTGGGAGACAGACTGAAGTGAAGAAGGGTTGTGGTAGAAGCAGTGCTGATCGCAATTCATTAGTCTGCGTCTGACACGCTAACACGATGGTCGGCCAAATTGAAATGTATTGCAAGGTCGAAGTGCGTGCAGTTATCAGATTTTTGCTAGCAGAAGGTGCGAGCCAGAGTGATATTCATCAAAGATTAGTTACTGTTTATGGCGAAGGTGTTTTAAGCCGAAAAGAAGTTTGTGTTTGGTGCAACAAATTTAAAGCCGGTCTAACACAACTGAGTGACGATCCAGAAGGAAACAGAGACAGACCGAGGACCTCACACACAGATGACAATTGTGCCATTGTTGACGGTTTGATAAGAGAAGATCGCAGAATCAAGGGATTGTCAAGGTATCCTGGTGTGTGAATTCCTCCCACCAAAAACAACTATCAACAGTGACGTCTACTGTGCAACTCTCAACAAATTGCGTGAAGCCATCAAACGAAAGAGTCCAGGACGATTAAGTGATGGAGTGACACTTCTGCATGATGGTGCCCAACCTTACACGTCGAACCAAACAAAAGATTAGTTGGCCAATACACAGTGGGAAGTTCTTCAGCATCCACCATACAGGCCTGATCTGGCCCCATCAGATTTTCACCTCTTCGGTCCGTTCAAGAACCTTTTATCTGGAAAAAGATTCCAGGACCAAACGAATTGAAAGACACAGTGTTACAGTACTTCACCACCCTTGGACGGGACGTCTACTATGAAGGAATTTTTTAACTCGTGCAGCGCTGGAATAAATGCTTGAATGTTTACGGTGACTATGTAAAAAATAAACACTACTATGCTGTAAGTACTGTATACATTTCAGATGTTGCGAATTGAATCTATACACATAATTGGAGTCTGTACCGTATTTATCAGACAGCCCTCGTAATACAAGTATAACTGAAATGTTGAAAAATGTATAACTTACAACACTGCATAACCTCCAAAACAAAACAATAATATAAACTATAGCCATGAAAGCATAGGACTGAAATTACTACAATGCGCACAAAAATTAGGGGAGCAACAGAGAAACAGTAGAAACGATATTATAATTATGCGAAATCGTACAGAAAGGTAGTAAAAGCAGAAAAAGGCAAGGCGAATGGCACCTCGACATCTCAAGCAGTCATTTGTCACGTCAGAATGCATGACTCACAGGAACCACAGTAGCCAGCCGTGGACAGTGTGAAACCTCGTGTAGTGAAGTATACACCTGGAATAATACCGCAACAGCGTGATTTACCGGAATCGATGGAATGGACAGCCATAGGCAGTGTGCAAGTAGGACTCTGTTTCAAACGACAGGAAATATTAGACGACGGTCCGGTCAAAGTCGCAAACGAGCAACCACTGCAAGAGATGACCGTTACATATTGTTAACAGGCAACACAACGCAACTGAACTGCATCGTGCGATTCTCATGGCAACAAGACGCAGAAAGTTGCAACGCAAACTGTCCATAATCGCTTTCATAACGGTGGCCTCTATGCACGTAGGCCGATGGTGTGTGTACCTTTAACCACCGTAGGGATTGAGCTCTGGAACATCATGATTGGGAGCACGCCGAGTGGAGTTCCGTTCTGTTCTCTGAGGAGTCGTGATTCAGTCTTCAGTCAAACAATCGACGAGTCCTCATCTGGAGGGAACGTGGAACACTATATAACCCAGTTCTGGTGCATGTAAGATCCCACTATGGTGGGGGTGGACTGATTGTGTGGGCTGTAATCCATATTGGTTGGACATACGGACCTGTACTTCATCTGAAATGGCAGTTTGACAGGTCAGAGGTATAGAGACGAGATCCTACGACCTATTGTCATCCCGCTGCTGCCATTGGCGATACGTTCCTGTTCATAGACGATAATGCTCGTCCACACCGAGCTCGGTTAGTGGACAACGTGCTTCAGGAGGAGGGCATCGAGCGTATAGTGTGGCTTGCATGCTCACCCGATTTAAATCCAATTGAAAATATCTGGGATGCTCTTGGAAGACGTATTGCAGGTAGGCCGGCACCTCCTTTAACCTTTCCACAATTGGAGATTCCTGTAATTGAGGAGTGGTGACGACGTTCCCCATGATCTCATTAATTCCATGCCACATAGGTGTGCAGCTGTTTTAGCCGTTCAAGGAGACCATACACCTTTCTAGAGGTCAGGTTTTTTTTCATCATATCCATTTTTGTCTTGTTGTATTGATATACACATTGCTCTCTAGTGTATCACTTCATGTGATATTTGCAGAAGCATTTTCTACGAGTTTTTCTTACCCATATTCCAGCATCTGTTACTGAATCTACTGTTTCTCTGTTGCTCCCCTAATTTTTGTGAGCAGTGTATTTCATGTATATGAGGTTGAATAGTTATGCGACTCGCTATGTTGAGAGATAAGCTTTTAAGTTTATTGGAAATACGTAACAATATAGCCCCTACTATATAAAGAGGTGACAATACTCCTTAGATGTTTCTCAATTTAACCCTTTAATCACGTCGAAGGTTTCGAACTCGCGTAAGGTGTCAACGCCCATGCTTTGTATTGCCAGTTCTAGTGCACCATTAGCTTTGTTCACACAGGAAATTCTGCGACGGCTGCATCTGGTCAGGGTAGTGAACAACGTTCATACGAATAAATTACAGTGTGGTTGGTACGGTTATTTCTGGTTCCTGGTACCTGAGCAAGAACGGGAACGTAACCGGTCTGATATGGCTATGAATTTGATTGGCAGCAAACAAAACTGGCGGAATGTGAGTACTATTAGCTATATGGATTGACCCGTAGTTCAAAAACGTTTTGACGGTTTACAGAAAACTGCAAAAGTGTATAACTCGATAAGTGAAAGGCTACATAACATGGGATTTGTACGAAAGGGCAATAAGTGCAGGGCCAAAATAAAATGGCTAAAAGGGAACTACAGGAAATTAATAAACCACATCAATAAATCCTACAGACACGAACATCTTTTGAAGAAATGGGTAGCACTCTAGGAACAGGGCTAGCTGTGAATTCTAGATATGTAATGCAGACTGTGACCTGTTCCACATCTACTGTAGATATCCATATTTAAATGAGTGGTGATCTACGCCAATCGGTGCTAGGTGGGTTTGGTAAATAAATTCAATAGTTTACAGTTATTTATTGTGGTAATAATGAAGCGAGCACAACAACAGATTACGCTCAGAAATCTAGGGTGATGTATGGATTAGCGACCACTTTTGGAACACACTGACGTGAATTGCACTTGTATATAATCCATGTGATACTCGCCATGTATTCACGGGTTTTCCTTTGTTATGGCAGGACATCACATCTTAAGCAAACTGTATAGCACACTCGGAGATATTGGGCAGGATTTATATTCAGGACTGCACTTACCCCAGTCATTAAAACAAGGCTCGGTTATGATTTAGCTGGCCTTTTTGTAGGAAAACCTTAAACAGCATACCTCCTAACTGGCTCACTTTTTTCAAGCATGCCTTAAGCGTTTAATACAAATACAAAATGTTTAAAAACAAATGAAACTAGCTTATCTGAATTGAGGAGTCTCTTTCCAAAGGTATGGAAATTATACTATTCCGAGCAAAATTAAAATAAGTTGGATAAACTAGAGAATTCTCGCCGATTCCATCCGTGCATAATCTACTGTTTACATGTTACCTCTCATTAGGATTTTATTCATATACCCAAAACATTTTGCAGGATCCACTTGAAGAATTGTCCATTTGGTGTTGTTAAAATTTTATAAATCCACTGCATCTTTATCTATTTTTACCGATTTGGATAGTGTTTGCTATTTCTATACAGTATGCATAGTTGATAGCAGCTCTACACAGTGGTCAGGTGAGGAAAGCTCATAGAATAGCTGCATAATAAAAGAAGATCAACTGTTTGTACTGTTGAAGGTGTCCCGGAATATGTGTTATTCCGAATGAAGTCTATAGATCAAATTATTACTACCTTAAATTCATACACCATGCTATAGTTTTCCACTATGATGAATTTCGTTAATATATGCAGTCGTTTTAATATATTTTTCAACATGTGTGTATTTCTGGCTATTTCCACTGTCATAAGATGTAACAAAATATTATCTCCTCTTTGATGTCGTCCACTACTTCTCTCTTGCTATATTTTTCATGAAATTGACAACAAATCTTTTCATCCTTCAGTTTATGAAATATTTTCTGTGGCACAGCTGCTCTTTGTATTGTATGAAATTGACTTTCTGAAAACCGATTCAGAATGCCACAATACAAAATGTATTTTAATATCTGGCGAGTATATGATATTTCAAACGATACAGATTATTTTGCGTTTATTTTTAGTAGCAATTTTGTTTACTGTAAAGGTCAATATTAATATCCTTATTTCAATATAGCATGTATGCAGAATTCAGCTACCTGATTATTCATACATAGGGTCGTCCTTAAATGACCCAACAGGTGTCAATAGGATGGCAAACCCTACGTATCATCATCATGCATAGGGACAGACACCGAAAAGATAGTTTGTTGTAAATGTTAACAATGTGCACGGTGGACTAATCGGGTTATTACTCGCCGCCATTACTGGCATACCTGCAACGTTTCGTCACATGAACATGTGGATTCCTAAGGAAATAAATGTTTGATCTGTTTGTTCCTTTGTCACTGGAAAAGCAACACGGAGCGTGTTGTGAAACGTTGGAGGTATTCCAGTAACGATGGCAAGTAAAAGCTTCATTGTGANAAAAAGTTAAAACAACGTTGGTGCATGGGAGAGTAGAGTTTTAAGTGACGTATGACTTGTACTCCGACCTCCGCAACAATGCAGACTCCTTCTACAGTACCAGCATCGATTCTGTCATATCCAAACGAAGCGTAGCGCGAAATTTCGTTTCGCTTAAAACGCAAATTTTCGTTCACTTACCAAGCTACGAAAAATTAAATTCGCTATTACGTCTTTCAGGCTTCGCCTGAAAGACGTAGCGAATTTAATTTTTCGTAGCTTGGTAAGTGAACGAAAATTTGCGTTTTAAGCGAAACGAAATTTCACGCTACGCTTAGTTTGGATATGACAGAATCGATGCTGGTACTGTAAGCACTGAGAAGATATTACATGTAAAAAGCTGTCAATCTGGAAGAGGACAATGCTGGTGTTAATTGATATCATCTAGTTTCAATCAAAATGTCAAGTTACTACAAAGAAGAAGACATTTAAAATGTTGGATGTTGAAAATCCCTAAGTTATTAATTAGATCGTGTTAATATCAGTTTCATTGGTACACCCTGTTGTTACATCAAGCCAACAATTCGCAAAATAATAATGTCGGGAAAGAAATCGAATTGGACTGTCATTGAACTTATTATTGCATCACTTACATAAGAAAGTAGCATGTAAAACAACAATAATAGCACCATCCTAAGTGTTAACGAACTTTCTGAAGGAGAGTTGGACTAGGTTGGCGAGGCAACATTACTCTCTCCCCCTTTCTCAACAAAAACCGATGGTTGAAGTTCCCAAACAACATTGCTGTGAGTGGTTACTCATTCAAGCAACAAAACATTTGAAGTTTATTTTACTNCAACGTATATATAGAAGAACTAGCAGAGTCTCCAATACTACATTAGCAATATAGCTCATGTGATCGACACCTAAACCGAAAACGTATTGTATTTAATTACAAACTCACGTGAAAGTAATAAAGATAACAGTTTTTCACATTCTAAATATTTACCCACAAGACATTCAGTACCAACTCAGCAAGTTAAATTAGGTTAAAAAAATATATATCGGTCTTTCAAATCCAACTTTGATTACCCCTATATTATCTTTAATTTTATACATTTTTCATATCATCATATTTCATATCTTTTAATTACACATAAAATGTGTATTATTCATCTTAAAACATACTTTCTTGGTTTTTGACATTAGCACGTTCAGAAATTTTGAGGTCACTGTATATAAAAACAGTTTTTAGGAAACAAAAACATCTAAAGGCTCATTCCTTTTAAGTTATCACCTCGAAAAAATAAGTTATTACTTCAGACAAAAGTTACGTGATATCAAGGAGAACAAATGGTGTAGCAATCTTCTTTCTCCATTATGTTTATTTATCGACTTGTGCGGTAGTATATGTTTTTAATGTAACTTTATTATTTCACCAACACAGATATTAAATACCTGAGCCAGACCTTTCGAATGATGTATTAAAACTAATTGGTTTTGCGATTGGATAATAATCACGACTCAAAGTTCAAGAATGAACCGTATCGTAAGGCTAATCTCACACCAATACTTCTGAGATAAGACAATAGAATTAGTTTTTGGGTGACCTGAATTTATTTTTAGCTATAACAATTACTTTTAATCTGAGGGTTGTAGTGATTCACAACACTTAAATTGAAGCCTCTTTGTGAAATTTATATGTCCGTTTATCCTGCTTCTTTCACACTTTTATTAAATTTGTATTAATGGATCTTTGAATTTATAACTCTAATCAGATAAGAGACAATGACCAATAAAGTATTTAGAGTATGTAGCTGACAACATTGCCAATGTCAGTGAGTATGTGTAAAGCATCAAGAAGGTGTCACTAAATTAGCTAAGTATAAATAACTGTCATGGTTAATAAGGCAGTATATATGCTGGCTGTTTTATTATTGAATCTGAGTGTCAACAAAAAAGATATGATGACGTTGCACAAGTGAAGCTTGGTAAAGTTGAGTGGAAGTGGTGATAGATTTTGATCGGGAGTCTGGCAATTAGCTTTGGGGATGCAGGACTACACAGTAGGTGTTCTGTTTCATCCTAAACTTAGGAGATTAATCAAAGCAAACCAAAAGAGGTCGATGTGATGTATTGTATGTATTTATTCACATTTGTATAACAAATTCCATTTTATTTGAAATCGAACATATTGGTTTGTTGGCACAAGACAGTTAAACAGCAGTATTGATTTTATAATTTTGGTCAATAGAAAAGTATCCGATTGTAAGGAAAATATGTAAGAGAAAAGGGGTTTATAATATTGAATTATTTATATTACAGTGCATTGATCACTTTTATCCATCCTCAAACCATAGATCAAAGATAATTAATAGTCAGATTGTGACTGGATGTGGATTTATGTGGTATTAAAATGTTTAATATATTACTTGAAATCATATTATCTTTATTTAATATACCCCACACCCTAATTGTGTATTGATTTTGTTAATGAAAATATCACGGTTTGCTACATTTCAAGCGAGGTTCGTTCGTTACATTATTACGACAAGTAATTATACAGGATGAGTCAAAAGTATGTTTTAAAAATTCTAGAGTAGGTTCGTGGGACCAATACAAGACATTAAGCATGAGTAACAATTTTTGTTTAGTCGGCCCATTTCCGAGATAAATAATTTTCAAAATTGGGATAAATGTGGCAACACTGTAAAAAGAAGAGTTGCATTGTGTTTTGAAGGAATACTAACGTTGATGTGGAGTGGCTCAGAGCTAACGCTTTTGCCTCCATTTTCACTTGTGCAAGAGGTAATGGGGTTCGAAAAAAAAATTGATTTCAATCACATGCAAAGGCCGAATTNAATTAGAATAAAAGAAGACAAGAAAAGCAGCTGGACTACGTTAAAAGAAAAAAACGAACAAGAAGACCAGTTATTCAAACATTTGAAAATTCGTCATGTCCGTCACTAATACAGTATTATGTTTAGGACCATTAAAATACTTTTGTTCCTTTTTTGTTTAATTTTTTATGTATTAGTTTTNTTCATAAATCCTATCTGAAATCATAAACATGTTCTCCATAATTCAGCTAAAATAACATTTTTTTTACTGTCAAATTATTACTAACAAGGGAACATAATCGTAGTACACGGCTACATCGGACGAATGTTACATAATGTTATTCCTAGCGCGTTTGTGCACATGATGAACTTGCATTATGTTGAGCAACAGGACGTTGATTGTGCAATTACAAACAAACTGATCGGTAACGAAAAGTTAATTTTACTCAACAGTTAGGTTTGAACTGGTTGGATAAGTGTGATTCTTTTATTTTTTAACGTCGTGCAGCTGCTGTTCTTGTCTTCTTTTATTCTNTCGAGTTGTGAGCTACCCTGAAAGTTTCAGCCGGATAGCTAATCGGGAAGTGCTCGAAATTTGAGTTGCAAGATTCCACCCGAAACGACAAACAGGCAGACAGACAAACAAGAAAGTGACTTAAATTTAGAATGCATTGTCATCGAGTTGTGAGCTACCCTGAAAGTTTCAGCCGGATAGCTAATCAGGAAGTGCTCAAAATTTAAGTTGCAAGATTCCACCCGGAACGACAGACAGACAGACAGACAAACAAGAAAGTGAGTTAATAAAAACGTTTTAAAAAAATGAGAAGTATGAATGAGATGAAAGATGATGACATGTTTCCCAGGCAACTAGCTAAAATTATATTCATTTTTATGATAAAAGCCAAACCCCCCCCAAAATAGCCAACAACAGTTTGCATAGACCATTGGTAAAGCCAGTGGCAATGCATGACTTTTTTCGGTACTCATCGCTAGTTTTACCGGACTCGCTAAGTCTCCCCTTCCCCTCCATGATCAAAACATTAAGTAAGCACATGTTCANCTGTTCTTGTCTTCTTTTATTCTAATTCAATTCGACCTTTGCATGTGATTCAAAAAATATATTTGTTTAGTGTTTTCGAGTTTTGAACCCATTACCTCTTGCACAAGTGAAAATGGAGGCAAAAGCGTTAGCTGAGCCACTCCACATCAACGTTAGTGTTCCTTCAAAACACAATGCAACTCTTCTTTTTACAGTGTTGCCACATTTATCCCAATTTTGAAAATTATTTATCTCTGAAANCCCCTCCATGATCAAAACATTAAGTAAGCACATGTTCATAGGCGCCGACTTTCCTCAAATTCAGAGGGTACTCACAAGTTTAGGAAAGAAAAAAAAGAATCAAGCACATTCTAACTGACAATTAGTGGTATATATGTGCTTAAGGGAAGCGTTGCGAGTGGTATACAATATTTTCTGTTGCCTGAGTTGACATTAAAGACGTCACGAAAGTTTACTCAACTATGTAATTTTTGACGTGACTTTGGATATAATGTCATATTTGCTGGATAGAATTTATCAGGGGGTGCTCCAGAATCCCCGTTAGCCGGTACCTATATGCACATGTTAATTTAACATCATTCATAAAATTAATAAAAACGTATTCGAATTATTTCAATATGTATTACAGAAATAGTTAGCTACAAAATAGATAATAAATAAATAGAAAACCCACTGAAGTAATGGGACACAATTATGTAGACTTCATAAACAGAAACTGAAAGATTCTGAATCCTTGCCTTTTACTTGTAAGCGAGGTCAAGTCTTCTCGTTTTTGAAGCCAATTTTGGTATGACTAAAATATAAAAATCTTCGTTTTCTCTCATCCACGCCAACATTTCTCTTTAAATTTATAACAGCCAAAGACTACTAACACGCTCTTCACTCTGGGTAGACCTTTTGTACGTAGCTATACATTCATTGAGAGCTGAAACAATCCGTTCCCCTCAGGAAGGTGGCCGAACGCAGCCGAGATGCGCCGAAGTTAGCGATAAGTAGGACGTGTATGTCGTCCTTTGTGCGAGTGGAATACTTGTGGGGCTATGGCGTACGAAGCCTTTGAAGGTCAGCGAATCCTTGCTCCGTTTATCTGTTTTATACCCGTATATACAAATTTCACGCTTACTGTTAGTATAATTTACGCTCAATTCTTTGTTGTTATTAAAGTGTGCACTAAATAATTCAAAACAACTAAATATTTAACAGATAATCGATAAATATACTAAAATTTAACCGTATCATTATTATTATTTTGTTGTTGTTGTTTTATTATTATTGTTTTTGCGTGGTCGTCACCGTGTCCGCCGATGACTGGACGTCTCACCACTGGGTAAAGCACGAGAATCAAAGTTGAGCAAGAAAAAATTGAATTATATGCGGAGACTACCGTTGGTTCTCGTTTGATCTGTCACCTGCCACAGGTCGTAATCAGCAGCTCAGATGGCAACAATTGGCATTCTTTCGAAATAATACGTTTATTTGAATTGGGGTATTTTTTTTAATCCGTTAGCGTTTATCTGCTGCATATCCGTTGATATATACAGCGTGGTCCATTTAAATTAAGACACGCGAATATCTACAAAACAAAGCATTTTAGACAAAATGTTTTTATATTTATTTTATTTATTTATTTAATAAGGACCACCAACAGGATTTCTCCCAATTACAGATGATACACAATAAACTATTACACACATAC
>KZ872936.1:16141-35810 GCA_003456935.1 Machilis hrabei
AAGTATTTAGGAGTATTACTGTGCGAGGATCTGTCATGGAATTCACATGTTAACTATATTGTAGGAAAGGCGTTACGAAATTTACGATTTATTCAAAGGACGTTAAAGAAAAGTTCTTTAAAAGTTAAGCAAATTGCGTACAATGCATTAGTATTTCCAATGCTACAATACTGTAGTTGTGTTTGGGACCCTCACCAAGTAGGTTTAATAAACTCCATTGAAGGGATACAGCGAAGAGCAGCAAGGTTTGTGTTGGGTCGTTACGATAGATTAGTTAGCGTATCTGAAATGTTGGAACAACTAAATTAGGTTTCATTAGCTGAAAATTGCCACGAAAATAGGATGAAGAGGGTCAGTTGTCATTAAACTGCGAACACGAACTGCAAACAGCTACATATATAGGTAGAAACGATCACGTAAATAAGATTAGGGAAGTTAGGTGTAGAACGGACGGGTATTTGTGGTCTTTTTTTCCATGGGCAATTTGGGAATGGAATCGTTTATGAGTTGATGTGTTGCACCCCCTGCCAAAAACTTAAAGTTGATTGCGGGGTAAGATGTAGATGTAGATTCATCAAACATGGAGACGCTTTAGGTTTTGCAAACGTCCTGTAGGTAATAAATCTTTGTTATTAGAAAGACTTTAGTTTACGTATAACTAGATGAATTGCAGGAGATAGATGATTTTTTTTTATACATGGAAAACAATTTTGGATAGCTTGGTAAGTACTAACACAGAATTAGGGCCAATGTTATTGGTTGTTTTTGTTGGTGCCTGTGAGGTCAAATCAAGTCCAATAACCACCTTACAAGTTATCTTATTTAGCTTACGAATTGCTATTCAGCTTTCAACTACAAGTACTCATTAAAGTTTAAAGAAGGGCACTATCGAATTTAAATCCCCTGGAATTTATTTTGAATGTCTGTTTGTGCTCTTTTCAGTCCAGCACAACACACATTTTGGAAAGTGAAAACGATGCTAAGCGCCATTATGCTTTGGCAATCTTTATTTGTCTGCAAGCAACCCCTCAGGTACAAGAGACTGGAAGCGCTTAGCATTGTTTTTGCTTTCCGAAATGTGTGTTGAGCCGGACTGAAAAGATCAAAAACAATCATTCCAAAAAAAAAATCCAGAAGATTTAAACAGGTAAGTGCCCTTCTTGAAACTTTACTGAGTCCTTTGTATGTAACTTTCAAACCTGAAAAACACTTTGTAAGCTAAATAACATAATTTGTATAACACGGTCACCTCCTTCCAACCTTATAACTCTTCTAGCATGTTTTTAATATTTACAAATGGAGTAAGTTGCTTCCACTTCTGAGTTAATCTTATATAATCCACTTCTATGCGACTCGCCTACCTTCCTAGCTGACGCATATATAGGGTGTATATTCTGTTTGGAGCAGTGTTAAGTTTTGAGTAACACGATTTTTAATTGGATATTATCACTTCCAAATCAGTTATATTGCTTTGTTTGTATAATGCATTACTGTGTTTAAAACTGTTTATTTTGAAGCCACAATATTATAACAAATGTTGTGTTACTCCAAACTGAATATCCATTCTAAACATTAATACAGTTTGAACACACAAAATGAAATACTGAGTGTAGGCCTTTTTAGCCTCACTTTTAAATTAAAGGCATTGTTGAAAACATACACTGTCCGGCGACTTTATTGCGTATTGCGCCTCCTTTACCCCTCAGAACAGCCTGAATTTGTGAGGCATGGATTCCACAAGATGCTGAAAACAATGTTGAGGTATTGTGTACCATGCAGACATGAGTTTGTCACGCAGTTCTTGAAGATTTGATTGAGGTGTAGGCCTGGAGCGAACAGCCTGTTCCAGCTCATCCCATAAATTTTCAATAGGGCTGAGATCCAGTGACTGAGCGGGCCACTGCAGCAAGGAAAAGTCGTCATTATGTTCCACAAACCATCCCATAGTGATGCGGGCTTTGTGCAACAGCGCCATTGTCCTACTGGAAGTAGCCATCTGCATGAGGATAAACTGTTAACATGTAGGGAAGCACTTGGTCAGCTACGATGTTTAGGTACACTCTGGCATCCTGACGTGCCTCGAGGGGTATCAATGGATCCAACGTGTGCCAGGAAAACATCTCCCACACCATGACACTGCCCCCACCGGCTTGAAGAGTTGTTGTGAGACACGACGGGTCCATGGCTTCATGATGTTTGCGCCAAATTTTGTGTCTGGCATCGACATGATGCAGCAGGAACTTCGACTCATCAGACCAAGCAAACTTTTTCCAGTCGACGATGGTCCAGTGTTGGTGTTGCTTTGCCCACAGAAGGCGTGCCCTCCTGTTCTTTGTTCATAACAAGGGTACCCGGTATGGCCGTCAGCTGTTGTAGCCCATCTGCAACAGGGTGTGTCTAGTGGTGTGTTGCAAGATGGGTTGCTGTGCACCAATATTGAATTCGAACGTCACTTGTGAAACTGTAGCCCGTCT
The DNA here is from genome assembly GCA_003456935.1 of Machilis hrabei. Lineage (NCBI taxonomy): Eukaryota > Metazoa > Arthropoda > Insecta > Archaeognatha > Machilidae > Machilis > Machilis hrabei. The sequence goes on from KZ872936.1 coordinate 18,616, forward strand.
TCTGGCTTGCACAATTCTAGACATCCTCCTCCGGCCTCTTTCATCAACGAGTGATTTTCGTCTACAGGAGTGCCGCTTACTCGACGTTTTCTGTTCGTTGCACCATTCCCTGTACACCCTTGATATTGTTGTACGCGAAAAGTTCAGGAGAACTGCCGTCTCGGATACGCTTCGACCAGCACGTCTTGCCCCAACGATCATGTCACGGTCAAACACCTTTAGAACACTACCCTTACCCATTATCGCTATGGTTTGCTGGCACAACTGCTGTATTTATAGCCACAACTGTCCACGTGAACTGCAAATTATTGGAAGGTACCATTTGTGCGCACAGCAGGGGTGTACCTAATAAAGTGGCCAGACAGTATACAAACAACATAAACAATAATCGTAACGTTTCTAAGCAACAGAATACCAATGTTGCTTGATTGACATGTAATGTTTTTAATTTTTGTTCTTGTTATAAATTGTATAGTTTCCTTTAAAAATTTGTGTTTCCTTTTAGAATAAAGATATTGATATGAATCAAAAAAATAAATGTTAAGAAACGATGAGGCTTAAACATGTCATACAAAGACACGTCATTGGGTCGTTAAATTCTTCCACAGAGTATTCAGAAATTTAGGACAAAATGCAACTTATGGTTCTACCCTGTGTAAAACCAAATCCATTCGAACTTTTTGAAAACACAATATTGTATAATGATCAAGATAAAAGCGCCTACACTTTGACAAAAAAATGATCAATATCGACGCAAAACTAAAAACTTTTTTAAGATTGAATTTTAACAAAATTTTGTTTGTCTGGTTTTTTATGTCCAGGAGTGTATATTCATATAAAATGGACATTCTTTGTAGATTGAAACATGTAAGAGTTTGTGTTCAGTGCATGCTGAAACAGTTAAACATGTTCCGTAATTGTTAAGTCAATGATGGCTCAATGAAAAAATTGTGCACATATAAGTCACATTTTAATAAATTTTCAAAAGTGACATCTCATTTTTCTGATGGAAACTTCATTTTTACAAATTATTTTAAAGTAATATGATTTTCAAAATAATCCAGTTACATAAAAAAAAAACAGCCACAGGCTGGAATTCAGCTTGATTTCAGTGTTACATGTGTGTGGAATCGTTTAAAAGTAAAACTCCAGAAGTATCTAAAGTTTACAAGTAGATTGATCCATTTTTGTTAAGGTTGGTTGTTAATTATCAAATGCAGCCGTTTTCATTGTTGGGTCCTGCTGGATATGCACATATATAGGGTGATCCATTTAAAACCGAACACCTTGTGATCTCCCCAAAAATCAAATATACGAAAAAATTATTTATACAAAAGTTGCATCGTTTGAAGGGGGAAATAAGATTGTTAAGCGTTTAATGTTGTCAAGGTCATTGTCTTTGAGATGTCAAGATCAATCCGTTTTTTTTAAATGGGTCAACATATTTTTGTTTTCACTGGCCTATAACTCTTGAAGAAACAATTTCAACAACACAAAGTAATTTGACCTTTACGTATGTTAAGGCAAAAAAATAACATTTTGGGGGGTAAATTGCATAGTTTAACAAAGATAATAATAATAACACTTGTTTCTTTCAAATACCTGTATCGTTGGTACAACACTTAAGAATAATAAAATGAAATACAGTAGAGTCTTGATTAACCGAGGTAATGTGGACCGAAGCCACCTTGGATAACCAAATCTTCGGTTAACACGGATATTCAGATATGCCTCAAAAACATACAAAAGAACTGAATTATTATGTACACCTTGAGGCAAGTGTTTAAGAGTCTTTGTCGTTTCCTGTTTACACTCATCGCAGCACACTGATTAACCAACCTCACACCACTAGAACAGCAACTGACTGAAGCGAATGCGACAGTGATGATGCGTCTTTAGACAATAGAGAGGAGGGGGGAGGGGAGGTTTGGGCGCGTGACTCACGCGGTCAACAACCTGGCGTACAGTGTGGCGTTGATTAAAGTTGGTCCATTTCCGACGATAATGTTTACGCTACATACTTACAGTCAAAACTAATGTTTACACATCCAGTTCATGCTCGCTTGACACGGAACATCGGTTAATCAAAGCTCGGTTAAACAAATGTTCAAAATGATGACCTTCAGCATCGATACATCTTCCGAAACTTACGCTCACACTTTGTGTTGCTCTTGCAATCATATCTGCATTGATTGTAGCACAAGCCCTAGTAATACGTGCTTTCATGTTTTCCACAGTAGTGGATGCTTCATGGTAAACATCCTCTTTTAATTTACCCCACAAAAAGAAATCTAACGGTGTAAGGTCTGGGGAACAAGAAGGCCATTCGTTGTTTCCGTGACGTCCAATCCAGCGATGTGGAAAATGGTCATTCATATATTGTGTAGCAATACGTGACGAATGAGCTGGACATCCGTCATGCTGATACCACATCTTTTGGCGAATGTCTAATGGTATATCTTTAAAAAGAACTGGCAACACTTCCGACATCACGTCTCGGTATTTTTATGCATTTCATGTCCCTTCAATAAAGTGTGGTCCAATAATTTGATTGTTGACTATTCCGCACCAAACATTAACCCTCCACGGTCTCTGTTTCTCGACTTCTCTTAACCAATGAGGATTTTCAACGGACCAATAATGTATATTGCGTAGATTTACTTGCCCATGGTTTGTAAACGAAGCCTCATCTGTGAATAATACTCCCTCAAAAAAATGTCCATCAGCCTCAAGCATCCCTAATGTCCATTGACAGATATGCATGCGATTTTCAAAATCATTACCATGTAGCTCTTGATGAAGGGATACATGGTATGGATGAAACTTTTGTGAATGCAGAATCTGCAAAACACTGGATCGGCTAACACCACTTTCTCATGCAAGTTGACGTGTGCTAACTTGAGGATTGTGGTAAACTGCCGCTAAAATGTTGACTGTATTTGCATCACTCGTTGCACTTTTTAATCTCTCACGTGTCTTGTTATTGACATTTCCAGTCCCTCAAAACGTCTTAATCAAACCACTGAACACAGAAATAGATTGACAGTTCTGATTAGGAAATCTTTGTCCATACAAACGTAAAGCTTCCCTCAAACACTGTCTACTTTCACCATAAATAAAAACTATGTCGATTCGCTCTTCTTTCGAATAACGCATCGTGAAATATTCACCGGTAAACTGGTGTATTAGAAGGACTCAACAGAGCCCTGGAAGAGTTCATTCACATACCGCCCGTATTTGTACACTTGCCATTAAAATATGCGTTTGTGTATGTACGTCAAAGACCAAAGTACATTAATGCTGCGTTTTCAGTGTAACCCACCATAATGTCAATACACTTCATTTCATGGAATGTGTAAAGCAGCCAAAGTGCACTTGTAACATTTAGAACCAGAACACAAATGCCTTTACAGGTAAATAAAACATGGAATGTCAGTGATAGCATAATGGATAAAATGTGTGGCTGTAAAATCAGAGGTCGGGCGTTGAAATGCCGGTGCCAATAAAATAGTCAATGCAGATATGATTGCAAGAGCAATACAGAGTGTGAGCGTACGTTTCGGAAAATTTGTCGATGCTGAAGGTCATCATTTTGAACAATTGTTTTAGTGAAAGAAGATTATTATTGTATTTTATTATTATTATTCTTCTTAAGTTTTGAACCAACGATACAGGTTTTGGATTGAAACACGTGTTATATTAATGATATTGCTACACTATGCAATTTACCCCCCAAAATGTTATTTTTTTGCCTTAACATACGTAAAGGTCAAATTACTTTATGTTGTTGAAATTGTTTCTTCAAGAGTTATAGGCCAGTGAAAAAAAAATATGTTGACCCATTTAAAAAAAAACGGATTGACCTTGACATCTCAAAGACAATGACCTTGTCAACATTAAATGCTTAACCATCTTATTTCCCCCTTCAAACAATGCAACTTTTGTATAAATAATTTTTTCGTATATTTGATTTTTGGGGAGATCATAAGGTGTTCGGTTTTAAATGGACCACCCTGTATACAAACATGTTTTGATTAAATTTACATCTCAAGTTCTTTAGTTTTCATACTTTATTTTAAACATTGTGGTATTTTGGTTGTGTTATTATAGTTTTGATAAAACATAAAGTTTGTTCAACATAAAAGCTTTTCATGTGATTACTTTGTTTTAACTTTGTCAAATAAAGTAAATATAAAAGGTTCTAGAAGTGCCCATGGCTTGTTCCTAACATTGTAAAAGTATAAAGAATTTATTGAAAGGTAAACAAAAGTTGTCAGATTTTGATGTAACTGCACAAAATGGACTGTGTACTTCTTTTTAGGTAGGACAAATGAAGTAGGTTTGAGTTATAACATATATGTATTCCTGGATAGGTTGAAAGGTTATGTGCATAATTAATGATGTGGTGTGAAGTAAATTTTTGTTCAACTTTATGACGCATTATATTAAGGGCCAATTTCACCATCAGGCCATTGATCTTCATTTACGTTTCACTCTTAAGTTGATTAGCGATCAACTTACTACTCCAGTTTCTAAAAATTCCAAACTGCACCTGTAGCCAATCACCAGCTCATATGTACTACTTCTGCCATCTGGAAAAGCAGTTAAGACTTAAAAAAACAAGAGGAAGTTTGTAAACAGTAGCATTTTGCACACAAGGAAAGAAGTGCAAAATGAAGCATTTAACAATGATAACATTAATAATACACGTCTTCCAGTTTTTTTTTGTACATACAGGTTTAGAAAACGTTAGACTAACAAGTACGTATATGACAAGAGTGATAATGTACTGCTTAACTTTTTAGCCCTGTTGCAAAAAGGATATAGAGATCAGAATTCATTAGATCCAGGGCCTCCATGAAAATTAATTTAGTATAATGGATGGTTCTGGACACAAATAAACAATTGTTACTGCAAATACTTGAATTTTTAGTTAGGTTCTGCGCACGTGCGGAAGTCACAATCGCTCTGGATCTACCAATGCGTATAAAGATCGTTTGCAGGTATAGCTATTGGGGTAAATATTATTTTTCTATAAGCTATGCAGTGTGTATGAAGTTGTACTTTGACGAATACTTCCTGACTTAATAGGCCTGTGCATGAACCACCAGGAACCTTGCACTCATACTAGCCATGAAATGATACACCTTATACTAGCTTGATATTTACACTATTTAATTGAATCACTCATACGTGTTATATTATTAACTGTATGACATAATGAAAATAAAAAGTACACAGAATGAAAGTGCAAGAGGATATTGGCATGCTTGAATTGTGTTAATACTTAGCAAATTTCATTATTCCACGAATTTTTCCGCCTTCCACCATGTTCCAACTTGACATCCGATCAAAAAAGTTAAACGGCCATTCTTGCTCGGTCAAATACCAACGTTTTGATGGACATCAGGCTTGATTTTGTTTGATGAAACGTAAGTCTAGGTTAAATCAGTTTTAAATGCCATCAACTGTTTGACTGGCTATCAAACTATCACCATTTATCTATAGTAAATATACATTTTTTTTTTATGTCAATGGTTAAATTTTTTAGCCGTAGTGAGAAGATGTTTCATGGATTAGTGCAATACCCCTCATTGGTTGTCTTAATGCATACCAAGTTAGGTGACACATCCCTTCAACCTCATTGGTTGTCTCGCACATGCCAAGTTATGATATTGATTTATGTATTAGGTCAAACGTTATGCTTTTCAGTAATTGTTTCACAGACATTGTGTCATAATTCTAAACATGTTTAAAAAAGTGTAGATAATTTTTTTGTTATAGTTACTCAGACAAAATGATTGCATTAACTGCAGTTGACTAGCGAAAATAGTAAATAACTCAATAACCACTGGGTACTGTAATTATCATCCATTACAATTTTTAACTATAGTATGTTTATTTTCCTGTGCTCATTAGTATCTATTGCTTCACTTTTTTCTTTATTCCTATGACAAATATGACCCAGGAATGGTTTTGTAAGGGGAACCATGAACATGATTTTTTTTATAACTATGTTCAAAATGTATCCGACCTTTGGCCGGGAAAAATACAATTACTCACCTGGAGATCTGAAACCCTAATCCCTTTCAAAGTAGTCTCCTTGGGATTGCACACACTTCTCCCAGCTGTTCCACCATTGTTGGAAGCATTTCTGGAACGCCTCTTTGGGAATGGATTTCAGCTGGGCCGTAGCGTTCCGCGTAATGTCTTCTCGTGACTCAAATCGGGTCCCTTTCAGTGGCATTTTCAGTTTGGACAACAGCCAAAAATCACAAGGAGCTATGTCGGGAGAGTAGGGAGTCTGACGAACCACAGGAGTGCTGTGTTTGGCCAAGAAAGTCTAATAAATCAGATGAGAGAAATGAGCAGGTGAGTTGTCATGATGCAGCTGCCAATTTCCCGCTTCCCACAGATCCGGTCTCCTGCGCCGCACGGCATCACAAAAGCTACAGAGGACCTCCAGGTAGTACTCTTTGGTAATGTTTTGCCTTGGCCTTGTGGTGCGTATTCGTGATGCACCACTTTGACGTTGCTGCACACCTGCTGTACTTTTTCTTGGCGAAGGGGATGTTGAATGTCTCCACTGTGACGATTGCGCCTTGGTTTCTGGGTCGTACCCGTAAACCTATGACTCGTCACCAATGATTAGGGTGTTCAGGAAGTTGGGGTCACCATTTGCGGAGTTCAGCGAGACTTGCAGACAGAGTTGCTTCTGCTCCGTCATTAGCCGTTTTGGCAAGAATTTCGATGACGCTCTCCGCAAGGCCAAATCCTCGCTCAAAATGGAATGTACTGAACCGATACTTATCCCCAACTCATCTGCGAGTTCTCGGACATTCATATGACAGTCCTGCATGACCAAAGTCCACAGTTGGTCAATGACCTTGTCATTTAGGTTTGTTGAGGGCCTACTGAAAAGTAAGACGCTCTCCATTGACGTGCGGCCATCTTTGAACCGTTGTACCACTCCTTAATTTGTGTAATGCCCATGGCATTGTCGGCCAAAAGCTTGCTTAATCTTCCGAATGGTTTCCACATGCTTATCACCAAGCTTGATGCAAAATTTGATACAATACTGCTGTTCAAGTCGTTCTGTCATTTCGTGGAAAATGAAATCCGATGAACGCTCAGTCTACTCCCTCACTCACATGCTGACTGCCAGCGACTGACGCTCTCTGTGAGTGGGAAACAATTCATGCATGCGCATGAAGGTACCCTCCACTTCCCCACTGGAAAACACCTCATGAGCTTCATTTGTTTCCACGGTAAAACTTCAAGTCGGATACTTTTTGAATAGACGGTATATAAAACAAACCATTGTTAAAACCGTCAGGTTCGCCTAGTGGTTAGAGTGTTCGCCTCATGATCGGGAGGTCCCGGGTTCAAATCCCGGGTTAGGCTCCTAACACTGGGTAAAAAGTGTTATCCTACGAGTCTGCCTGTAAAGCACTCCACACTAAGGTATGATCGTGGGCGTGTTCCGGGAGGCACGTTAAAGGCGGGTCCCATCAATAAGTGTTCGATGTAAAAGATCCCACCTCCGGCTACGTGTCAGCTGAGTGGCAAAATTCAAACTTCAGTTATCCTGAAGCGTCATTAGACCTGAGATGTCATAACAGTGGGACCATAATCCAATACCAATACCATTGTTAAAATATGAAATGGGCAGTTCGTATATTGAACATTATAAAAGTATATTTCTGAAAGTATGATATTCTTCCTAAAATACCAGTTTTCTTGTTTTGATTGCAATAGTCAAGCATTAACAACAGAATTTATTTATGAATTTACTCAGAATGGGGAAAATTATTAGAAAAGTCAGAAAGTGGTAGGTCGTTTAGTGAGGGGATCAGGTTACCTTCGCCTTATGGGAATGTCACTTTGGTTTAAGAAACAGAATATACTTTTTTTTTAATTTCAGAAAAAGGAAGGCTGCCAGTCTTGTAATTAAGGAATTCTAAAATAATGTTCTGCCATTATCATCGGAGCATTTTCCTTCCGTCTGTGTTTGTGCACAAATGAAAACTTGAATGTGCTGCATTTCGTACTCTCTCAACTTCAAAACTAGTTTCCCAAAACTATGTATGTACACAGATTGTTCATCATAGTGAAATAACCCATTTGGTGTGAAAATGATGTAAAACTTCACTCATTATCCAGTATTTGCATGCGAACTTTCATTTTTTTAAATACGTTTATACTTGTAACAAGTGTTAACAGAAAGTAATTCCCCTTTTCTAAAATTAATACGAACTAGACTAATATGCATTACTTATTTGCTTTTTTATTTTTCAGATCGAGAAGGATACTGATGATGACAGTAATGATGGTATTTTCATCAAAAAAGAGGAAACTGAATATGATGGAAATGAAGCCTCACCTGGTGAGAGAGATGCGACATTATCATCTGTGTGTGGTGATAAGGAAAACATCCCAACTGCAGATTCAACTCTGCCAAGAAGTTCCTCTAATACAGGTCAACAGCCACTGCAAATTAAAGATATAATATCTGTTGTAACAACTCCTCTCAATCCAGTTGGACAGAGTTCTGCACTCACGAGTTTAGCTAAGTTTGCCAGTCGTGTAGAAACGGGAAGTGTAAGCATCACCCCAGCACCCACCAAGGAGGCCCACGGAACAACTGTAACACATGACCCTCCGTCAGCAGAAGTGCCGGCACTAAAAAAGCGCAAGTTAGACATTCTCAAAGAAGGTGGCTTGGAAGTAACACCAATTCCTGCTTCTGCAGCACGTCAACCAATACAAAGAACCTCCGAGGAAAATTCACGGTCGCTGTCGCCTGCATCTTCATCTGCACGTCCTTCGGTCATCCATCACACAATGCACAAACCACAGGTGTCAATTACAGTAACCCCAGACCTTCCTCCATCTCTCCAAACTAGAACTGAAAGTATGAAGGGCGCTGCTGTAAGTGTACCTGATTACCATTCTTCGCTTTCTACACATGCAAATCTTCTTCAGCTTTATTCACAGTTGCCCTCCTGTACAAAACTAAATGGTTCATCAAGTCTTACCATAACACCAGCTCCTCATGCTCGTCCAACTCAGTCTCAGTCCATGTATTCGAAATCTGCAACAATGTATGGAAACCCAGCAGATGATTTGACGAGGAAAGGACGAAGTCTTCCCCCCGATACGAGCATAGAGATTTTAGACCTGTGTGTGAAAAATCAAATTACTTCACCGCCTTCTGAAAAACCAACTAGTGTAGTGTGTGTACCTGATGTGAGTGCTCTATCTGAACGAGGCATAGACTTGACTTCAGTTAATCGTCATATTTCTCGTGTTCATCAGTTGCTGCCAGTCAACAGACAGCATTCAAACGGTGTTGCTTCTTCGTCTAGCTTGACACTGAATAGGTCAGATGCTTCACAGCAGTCTCCTGCTGTACCAAAAGACTTTGTCGTTCCTCCACTTTTGAAAGGCGAGACTCGACTTTATTCTGGGGGAAGCGTTTCCATTCACCCTGTCAGCAGACCCTCCGTTGGTTTAGAGAACAGACAAATGAAAATGTCCTCTGCAACAAGCAGTCATTTGAAAAATAGAGACTTCAAAACAATGACATTGCAAAAGGAGTCGCCATTAGAATGTATACCAGTAAGGATGTCTTTGAATCATAAATCTGGTTCTTCATTAGATAACAATTTAGATTCAACTTCAGGCGTGGCACCTAATTCAACATTTCCATTCTTTGGCTATTTTTCACCATTTTCAAAGCCATCTAGTTCTTATCCAGTTCACTCTTTAGATCCCGCTTATCTTGCCGCCCTCTACAATTCCCAGATAATGCCACAGCCACATTTTCTCTCATCTCTACAAATTTCCCCATCTCGTTCATTGGGAATTTCCCCAGATCAACTGCAAGCGTACAAGGACCTCGTCCAAAGGGGAGCTTTAGCCGGACTGAGTTATCCTCAGAGTGTGACATATTCTTCCGTGGCGACCAAAGATCGCCCCGTCAATAATTCCCAGTCTGTGATCCCGACTTCTAAGTGAAAACAGTGCATTGTTAGTACCTGACAAGACTGCCTATTGTTTGCATTTTTCTGTTTTTCCACAATGATTATATTTGTTTCTGTTCTCTTATCAGAGTTCAGAGGCTGCCTTAACAATTAAAATGGAAGTCATCCATTTGTCTCACATTGTCAATCCCTAAACATCAAGCTTTTATGCTGCAGTGTCTGAAAAAGTCTTTAACGATAGTACGATGTTTGTAGTTAAACAGTGATGCAGAAGATTTTGCCAAAGTGGAGTCACATATATTCTGTGCCAAAACAATAAAAAACTTGAAGGAGAATGTGCTTCTATTCTGTTCAGTCTACTTTCATATTCATTTGTAGATTTTGTAATCCTTCTTTAAATCATACTTCCATTTCTTTGTTAGAAATTAGCAAATAAGCTGCTATGTCCTCGTTCAGATTTATAACTGTATTAACATTTTTAAAGCTATGAATTCTTGTACTATCTTAAACTGTGTTTCAGATCGAAGTTCTATCTTGTCCTGGGTAAAAACACATTGTCCACTAGTTCACAAATTCTTTGTGTGTCTGTATTGAAGTTCAACATTTTCTGTGTGGCCACATCACATGGAACAGTGCATTTAAAAAAATGAGTGTTTTAAATAAACAAATTGAAAAATGTGATATATATCTTCTGGAGGAGTTTGCTGTAGGATTAGGTATTATGCAAGCTTACTTCTTGTTGAAGATATCTTTAATCAATACTAGACCAGAAGAAGAGCAGTTTCTCATCAGCTGAAAATATTTTTAGTATTTTCATGTGTGTGTGAGAAAGAGAAAATATAAAACTAACAAGAATCTGCTCTTTCACTACTTTCATACCCATCAGATTGTAGGTCTTTATTTGAATGTCAATTGGAATACATCAAACAGTTTTTTAAGTGTTGTGGCTTATTACATATGTACACATTGATTAAACGATTGTGCCCAAAAGTCTTTCTTTGATAGGATTAGTCTGCCAAGAAAGGAAGCAAGTCAGTGGAATGCCGTAAGTGCTTTCTTAATTTCTGGCAATCAGCAAAACAATATGAGTGCCTTACAGGTCAGTTTCTATGTAGCACTGTTCATTTAATGTGAAAAATATTTGCAGTCCAGCAGCATGATTTTATAATATTCTTTGCTGTGTTAAGGAGAGAGTCTTCACATACAAATATAGTCCTTCCATTAAAGAAGAGCCAGTGTGCATTCTTTTATTATTTCCCCATACGGTAGCACTTTCAGTATATTTAATTTCACTTCGTGCTACGTCATTAGTCATTAAGTAACTTTGTTTATTGAGTCAGTTATCTTGTTCTAAAATACTGGTTAAAAAGCAGCTGCAATAAGATCCAAATAAGACAAAAGTCTGTGCATGTATATTATAGTAGTGATAAAAAATGGCAGTATTTTAGAAGCCCTCACTTTTGCAAAGTTATCCAGGTTGAAAGTATTTCCTGCAAGAAGGTCATTTGAGAAGCAGATGAAATTCTTCTCAACTGTTTCCTGGGATATTACGAGAAACTGTAAAAGTGATATATTCTAGTAATACCCAAACTATTATTGTTAGTTTCCATGAAATCATATTTAAAGACCAATAGAGCACAACTAGAGATGGAAAGTGATGAAACTAAGCATTCATCAGTACTGTTGCTGATAACTTCTGTCACTGACAGTTGTTTGCACAAGTAAAAAAAATTGGAGTAGCAGATCATCCAATCACTAGTCACTTGGAACTGTAATAGGCCTGTGATAGGAAGTTAAATTTCCATCTTCACTTCTGAATATTGATCTCTTGGTGCAGATGTCTTTTCTGTCGCTTCTTTTCATTCCTGACAGTTTTAGGTAAAAATATTTTTCCAGGCATACTTCACTGAAGAAGTCTGAACATGTGAATCAGTCGTCATTGCGTTACGGGATGAGTAGTTGTTGTTGAAAGAGGGGCCTGTTCGATCACAAATCAAATTAACATTAGATAATCGTGTGGAGGATTATTCTATATGCAGGCAACATATACGGCTTTGTTGCGTGAATAAGTCGTGTTTCTTTCACTGATGTTGATTTGAAAATTTTGTAGAGGGAAAGAGGACTTGCCCACGTCTTCTCTCGTATAACACGTTGTTAAGTGTGTGTGTGGACAATATGGAACAAACATGCATCTGGACTGTGCTATAATTTGATGCAAGTGAGTGAATTATAATAAATTAGTTTTGTTGACATTGTTGTATGTCTCTCTATGTTTCAAACTCTGAGACGACGAGCAGTTTGTGTTGAGAGTGAAGAAAGTGTGGTACCTACAAACTAATGTAAGATAAAATATTTTCAACAAATATAGACATCTATATAGTGAGAGAGAGAAAATAATGTAGCAGCTAGATCATTTTTTTTTACAAAGAATCATATAACTTAATTTCAACAAGTGCAACTTTATTCTCTTAGCTTTTGTGTGTCGTTATAGAAACAACGTTACTTAGATTGTATGTGTGTGTGTGTGTGTCAGATTCACGTATGACTACTTAGTTGTGTGTGTGTGTTGTTTTAGTTAAACTCTTTTTACTTTTTAAAACACTCCAAACCAAAGATATGAAAAGTCTTTTTTTCCCCAAATGATTTGGGTGAAATGTAGGAGAGGAAGAGAATAGTAGGCACATTGGTGTTTAGTTACATGACTGTTTTGTTTTTATTGGAAGAATCAGCATTTCTGTCTACCAGAAAACACGCATTGAAGGAATTACAAAAATTGTGTTGTCATCGATTCCTTGTTCGTCACTTTATTAATAAAATGCTGTGTAATTGAACTGTTTGCATTACTTGTTGAATTTTCATGCCCATAGAAGGACCACAGACAGCATGCATTCCCAAGAGAGTTAAAGGGTGTTTACAAGTGGCTGTTTTGTTTAAAAAATGCTCGACTACTTTACGGTGCGAGTCGATGTTATGCGAGTAAAGCATGCGAAGGATCCTGAATTGCAGTTTACACAAACTTGTGATTGTAGGTAGGCATTTACATCAGACCAGAAATAAGAAATAGCTTTTTGTGGACCAAGGGGAATCCCCTCCCCTAATGTTGTGTTATGGTATCCTTGAAGAAGTCGACAGCATTTCTTCAAGTGTAAAGAGGCATACAACTACTCAGGGAAGAATTGTTTTGTAGGTTTGAAAACTCTGAAATCTTAAAATTCATAAGAAAGATTTGTCAAGTGTATGTTGCTCGCTTTTCTGTGTCTTACATATCAGAACAGACAGAATAAAAACTAAAAGCTTTTTGTGTATTTTATTTGTCTTTCTTTTTTCAGCAATTGCAGATACAGTGCTTGTGTGTTGTTGCAAGTAGAAGTATGTTGTATGTACCCAGAATGTGTAAAATTCTTCTACTTTTGTAAGAAAAAGATTTGTCAAAATAAATAAACTAAAAGAACCATTACTGATGCATTTTATTTCTTGTTATAAACATCACAGGTCCTGATTTGAATTTTATATCGGCATACATATAGCGTGTTTTGTTTCGCTACCTGTGACTGAGTAGTAACTTTTTCCATTCTCTACTTGGGTGACTTTTTGTCATGGAACATAAAGGTTAAAGAAGTATGCATCGAGTATTGACCAACAAATACTTTTGAAATCCACTAAACATCTAACGGTAACCTGGTTCAAGGCTCCAGTTATTACGGGACACTCCAACACTTTTTTATTCCCTGTTTGGCTATTGATGCTCTCTATAGTATTGACGTTTTGCCGATTGGACCCTCTTAGATACTGGCATCTGAAGTGGTTAATAGTTTAAAGACTCTGTCGCCCTCTCCTGCTCTCTGCTTGAACCTGGTCTGGGTTCGGTTTTCAATTTAACTCCATTTTTGGGACCATTTCTACGTCTGTCGGCTCCACTGTTAACCTGACTTGTGGTTGCCTGCTCTCTCCAATAAGGTAATCTGCTTGGGCAGTCAGCTGCTCTGTGGTTAAGTCCTTCACATTTGAAGCATCTAAACTCTCTCCTGGGTTCAAGATCATGCCTAGCTTGACTGCCTCTTACTTGACGAGTAGGATTCTTTCTAGGCCTATCTGATATCCGATCAACTGTGTATTGTCCATTTCCTCGTCGACACTCCTCAACACGGTGTTTGGGATAGCTAGGTGTTGTGCCGCTGAGCTCTGCTAGTGCTGCAACCTGTCCACCTATGTCCTCTATTTTGCATTCCAAATTACTTTCCTCACTTCTCTGCTTATTATGTGATGCTGGACTCGGTGGCGAATTTTCAAAGCTATTTTCTTCACGTAACGCGGCTTTAATCGAGTCTTCTAAAGTTTTTTCCTCTTTGGTCAGCATGAATCACTTTATGGACGATGTAAGTCCGTTTTCGAAAATCACTTGTAATTGTGTGGCACGGTACTTTGTAACTCCTCACTTCCATTATCCCGAAACGCTGCGAAACCTACGTTCTTCAGACGATCAGCATACTCTATCATAGACTCGTCGGCAAATTGGAGAACCACTGAAATGTACCTAGGTTCCAGTTCTATATAACGCTCGATTAACCGTTCCTTAAATGCCTTTCACTCCTCTGTTTGCCTCAATTCTATGTTTTCCCTAACGTACTTCGATGCTTTTCCTCAAAGCTTCGATCTCACTATCATGATTTTGTGGATATCTGATAAATTAGAATCCTAACTGATTTGTTTGAAAGATTCGATATAACCCTGGGTAGGGACAGCTAGGTTCTCACTGTTACATGTTGGGAGGAGATTTGATAGGTAAGATATTGTTTGCACCGAGGCTACTGACATATTGAAGAGAAAAAAAAATCGCAAGTTCACGCTTGTTTTAGAATTCACCTATCCGACTCTTTGAATTTCTTCGTAGCCTACCTATCCACAATCTGGGGATTTAACTTGTAGCCTAACTTGTATGCTAATTCTCGTGTTTGGGGATTATGTACCTTTCGTGTACACAGAATTTAAACATAACTACAACAAGGAACACATGCATTTCTCCCCACACAAAATTCTACCACTCTCACTGAAAAAGAAAACGTAACGCACATAACCTTTCGCGAAAATACTGGAACATGTCATGTTCCAGAACTGTATAACAGTTTCACTGTTATCTATTAGCAGTGGCCTAGGTTTTCCATTTGAATTAAACCTGAATTTAAAAAAAAAAGCAATTTGTAGATACATAAATGTTTCTGCGTCTTATCTGCAAACATTTGTTATCGACTTAACTGGTTAGCATGCAGAAAATTATATGGTCAAATTGGGCCTGCGATACATCCTACAAAAGTTGTGGTGCCATTGTCACTGCCGTAAAGAAGGCTTTTGATGCGCCTTTGTTTACTTATTTGTCAGCGTTCATGTGTTGACGCTACAGTGCGTCACTTCCTTGGTGACTTCTCGTGTTTAGACACTACTGTTTTATGTACTGCTCCCGTAACATAGTGTTTTCATGTGTTCTACGGCTTTCACATTAAATAACATGGAGCACCACTATGATAATATCCTTTATACATCCAGATAATGACATCGTGGATTCGTGTTGTTAACAGTGTTCACGAAGCTATTTTCCGGCGATGCCCTCTACGACTTTTGTTTCTGTTAACTCAACAATCTGTAGAAATTGCTTGTGTTTTTAAAATGATAAAAAGACAATTTACCTTGTTCCTTGTAGTGAATAGAATTCACAATATTTTGCCTAGTAATTCCATCTAGGCATCATCAGGTGTTGACATCTTATTTCTTGGCCTTTACATACTCAGCTTGGCTGTTGCGAAGTCAGCTGGCTGACAAAATGTCATGGTGCATTTAAAATTAAAACGACCTGTCACAAACTTGTTAAAAATGGTAAGGCGACCCTTAATATGAAGGAAGCTAGTTGGCTTCATCTGTCACACAGATTTCTTTGTGGTTCGTATTCAGTGCAGCTGTTGTGCATTGTTCATTTGTTGCGGTGTTGCCAGATTGCTTGCTATTTATTCTATTAAACCTAAAAATGCGAGTGGGTTGAAAGATTGGCGTGCTGCTAACGTAATTCCGATATATAAATCTGGAGACAAACATGATCCAGCAAATTAAAGACGAGTGTAGTTAACGTCTATCTTCTGTAAAGTATTGGAGAATATTATATGTAGTAATGTAATGCAACATCTTGACACCAATAATGTACTCATTGAACAACAACACGGATTTCGTAAGGGGTTTTCATGCGACATGCAATTACTTTTGATGGTGCAAGATTTAGCTAGAACTTTAGATGAGGGAAAGCAGGTTGACCTTATATTTTTGGACTTCAGTAAGGCATTCGGTAAAGTACCACATGCTAGACTTCTTTGCAAGCTACGTGCTTATAATCTGATATATCAGTAATAAACTGGATTTCGTCTTTTTATCAGGCAGAACTCAAAAGAGTAACACCAACGGGTTGCATGTCCGATGTGGCTACCGTAGTTTCCAGGGAACCCCAGGGGAGTGTGCTAGGTCCATTGTTGTTTTTATTATACATAAATGATATATCTTCGCGAGTTCAGNTTACGGTTAGGCTTTTTGCTGACGATACAGTTCTTTATCGAGAAGTCAGCAGTCAAGATGATTCTAAAGCATTACAAGAACCTCGTACAGGATTGGTGTGACATGGCAGTTCTATAGTATGAGGTTAACCCTAAATAGGAACGTAGCTGTTTTAGTGTCTACGCCGAGGCATGTTCTCTACCTTCTCAACATATCCTTTGTCTGCTTTTACATCGTCCTTTGTTACTATAAAACTAAAAAAATTTGCATTCCGATTTCACCATGTTGGGCAGACAGCTTACACTTAATTCTAAAATGTTCGGTACTACAGATTTCGAGATCTCATCAAAGGGTATTCAGTAGCTATACTCTTCATTGAGAAACGTTAAAAGTAATGAAAGAATACAAATACTTGGGAGTTATTGTTAGGAATAACCTTTCATGGAATTCTCATATAAGTTATATCTTGGGTAGGCGCTATGTACACATCAGTTTCTTCAGAGGTATGATTCTGATCTAGTGCACTAAACCAGAAATCATAGGCAATCGTCATTAGAAGGTATATATATTGTCACAACCTGTTCACATGAATCGTGGCGAAAGTCAATGCAATTTAAAAAGATGAAGGAAAAATTGCCAGACTCCTCTACAAGGTACATGCTGCAGGATTGCTCGCAG